>BOPN01000381.1:257500-260944 GCA_017312705.2 Penaeus japonicus
CTCTCTCTCTCTCTCTCTCTCTCTCTCTCTCTCTCTCTCTCTCTCTCTCGCTCTCTCTCTCTTTCTGTCCCTATCTCTCCCATCTCTCTCTCTCTTTCTATATTTTCTTCATCTCTCTTCACCTCTTACTCCTTACCCTCCTTTGTCATCCATCTGTGTTTTTTTAATCTTTCCTTCTCTCTTTCTATACCTCCTTCCTTCTCCCTCTTTCTGTTTTCCTCCCATCTGTATCTCTCTCATTCCTTCTTCCCTCTTCCTCTCTCTCTCTTTCCACTCTCCACTGTTATTCTCTTACCCTTCTTTTCTCTGTTCTCTACCCGCTCCCCTCACCCTCTTTTCATCCCCCTCTCCATTATCTCACTCTACTTCATTCCCTCATTTTCTACCTCCTTCCCCTCTTCACTATCTCATTACTCCTTTCCTCTCTCTCTCTCTTTTTCCTTTCTCCACCATCATTCTCTTACCCTGTTCCCCCTCTTCACCATCTCTCTGCACCTACTTCTCTCTCCATCTTCTCCTCCCCCATTCTCTCTCTCTCTCTCTCTCTCTCTCTCTCTCTCTCTCTCTCTCTCTCTCTCTCTCTCTCTCTCTCTCTCTCTCTCTCTCTCTCTCTCTCTCTCTCTCTCTCTCTCTATATATATATATATATATATATATATATATATATATATATATATGTATATATATATATATATCTCCACCTCTCTCTCTCTCTCTTCTTCCCTATCTCGCCTTCCTCCTTCCTTCCCTCCACCTCCTTCAATCTCCCCCTCTCTATCTCCCCCCCACTATTTTTCCCTTCCTCCCTCCCTCCCCACATCCCCCCCTCTCTCTCTCTCCCCCCTCTCCCCTCCTCACTCTCTCTCCTTCTCTCTCCTATCCCCCCCCCCCCCCTCTCTCTCTCTCTCCCCTCTCCCCTCCCCACTCTCTCTCTCCTCTCCCCTCCTCACTCTCTCTCTCCTTCCCTTCAATCTCCCCCTCTCCCCCTCTCTCCCCCTCTCCCCCCCTCACTCTCTCTCCTTCTCTCCTTCCTTCCCTCCACCTCCTTCCCTCCCCCCCCCTCTCTCTCTCTCTCCCCCTCCCTCCCCCCCCCCCCCTCCCCCCTCCTCTCTCTCTCTCCTCCTCTCCCCACATCCCCCCCTCTCTCTCCCCCCTCCTCTCCCCCTTCTCCCCTATCCCTTCCTCACTCTCTCTCCTTCTCCCCTATCCCCTCCTCACTCTCTCTCTCCCCTCTCCCCTCCTCACTCTCTCTCCTTCTCCCCAATCCCTTCCTCACTCTCTCTCCTTCTCCCCTCCTCACTCTCTCCTTCTCTCCTCCTCTCCTTCCTTTCCTCCGCCGACGATCGATGCTAGCAAAGGTAAACATCTGAATGCAAACACGGCCTCACACGAGCTAAAGCCTTGTTAGAAGTGCGAAGTAGGTATTGGCTATTGTCTTTGTGTCCTGTCCTTATGTGCGCTCGCCGAGTCATGCGTGTTAGGCTTTCTGATATGTTGGGGTTTTAGTCTACGTAAGGATGGTGTGTTTTTTTTTGGTTGGTATTTTTGGGGGTTGGTGTTTTTTTTTTGGTTGGTATTTTTGTGTATTTTTTGGGGTTGGTGTTTTTTTTTTTTTTTTTTTTTTTTTTTTTTTTTTTTTTTTTTTTTGGGGGGGAGGAGGGGTTATTGTTTTTTTTTTTTCATGGTGTTTTTGGGATTTTTTTCTGGTATGATAGGTTGATTTTTTTCCTGGTGGTTTAGGTTGATTTTATTTAAGTACTTTTTGTTGTGTTATTCTGGTATTTTTTCTGATATGTTTTTTTTCTCGTGTTTTTTAAGCTGATTTTCTGATATTTTAGAATTTTATTTTCTCGTATTTCCGGCTGATATTTTCAATATTTACATTGGCGTCTCCCAATGTTTAGATTGGTATTTCCGAGAGCTAGGGCTTTTATTTTCTGACATTATAGGCTATTTTTGTCTGGTATCTTAGGTTATCATTTTCTGGTATTTTAGGCTAATTTCTGATACAGTAATAAATTTTTTTTTTCTGTTTTGTGTTTTTTGTTTTTTGTTTGTTTTATAGCAATCTGTATATGGTTATATTGATTATATTTTTGAAAATTTGAAGTCGTTTTTTTTGGATATACGCTCATATGTGTATGTTTGTTTGTTCGTTTGTGTTTATATGCATATGGTTGCATGTGTCTGTGTGTGCGTGCTTATTTGTATGCGTGCGCGTGTGTGTTTATGTATGCGTTCGTGTTTTTATGTGTGTATGTATGTGTGTGTGTGTGTGTGTGTGTGTGTGTATGAATGTGTGTGTGTGTACCCACGTGCGAGTATGTGTATCCATGTGTATGTATTTATGCATCTATGTGCGTTAGTTCCGACGTAAGCACGCACACAGACCTGTAAGTGGAAGCAGGCGAGGCGGAAAGCATTTACAGGTTTTCGCCGTCTGGCTACAGGGGGCGCTCGATTCAAATTCTGATACTGTTATTGAGGCTTGAAACTTCTCGGATTTAAAGTTAGCAGATGCGGACAATTTTACCCTCTACCCCCCTCTTCCCTCCCCCCCTCCTCCCCTCCCCCCCCCAACCTCTCCACCTCGACTCCTAGGCCCCTGTACCCGCTGTGTACCTCTTCTTCTTACCAACATCCTCTCTCCTCCAACTCCCTCTTGCCGCTCCCTCCCTCCCCCCTCCTCCATCTCACTATTACTTCTCACCCGCCCTCCTTTCTCCTTCTTTCCTTCCTTCCTCCCTCCTTCCTTTCTCACTCCTCCTCATCTTTCTCCTTCCTGCCTCCTCTCTCCCTCCCTCCTCCCTCCTCCCTCCCTCCTCTCTCCCTATTTCCTTCTTCCTTCCTTCCTCCCTCCTTCCTTCCTCCCTCCTTCCTTCCTTCCTCCCTCCTTCCCTCCTCCCTCCCTCCTTTCTTCCTCCCTCCTTCCTTCCTCCCTCCTCCTCATTTTTCTCCTTCCTCCTCCCTCCCTCCCTCCCTCCCTCCTTCCCTCTCTCCTCACGGGGTCTTTGTTCCCGGTTCCCCAACCCCCTACCCCCCACCCCCTCGCCCCCTTCTGCTTCTCGTGGGTTGTCGAGGGGAGGGGGGGTAGGAGGGTACAGTGCACTATAACCGTTCACCATACTGTCACCATATTGTCTCTTGGGAGAAAGAAGAGGGATAAGGATGCCTTCTTTATGTACGTATTATGTATTATTATGTATTATGCATTATGTTTTATGTATTATGTATTATTGCGTTATGTGTGGACGGTTCTTTTCGCTCCTTTATAACGCTTAGATGGATATTATCTTTATGAATGAATGGATTATATGTTTAGATACACACACACACACACACACGCACACGCACACACACATACACACACACACACACACACACACACACACACACACACACACACACACACATATATATATGACAGGTTAAATCAAAATACAA
>BOPN01000381.1:265431-267931 GCA_017312705.2 Penaeus japonicus
TCTCCCTCTCCCTCCCCCTCTCCTTCCCCCTCTCCCTCTCCCTCTCCCTCTCCCTCTCCCTCTCCTTCTCCTTCTCTCTCTCTCTCTGTCTGTCTTCCTTAGAAAGAAAGAATAAGATCGAAAAGTCCTTTTTTTTCTTCCTTGACATAATGTCATTTATAATCAATATCAAATCAATAATAGAAATGTTGTTTCAAGTTACGAAGGGAACATTTATCATTATCAAATTAATCTGTTTCTTTATTCATCATTACCATTACTATTATAGTTTTATTGTTGGATGTATATTATTATCAATATCATCATAAATATTTCTACTGATATTATTGTTAATTTGTTGTTGTTGTCAGAATTATGATCATTATCGTTGTTATTATCACCCTGGCCTCAATGGTATTGGTATTTTTGTTGTGAATTTGATCGCTATCACTCTTATTAAAATGTTATTATTTCATAATTATTATCATTATCATATCGTTAATGATATTACTGATGTTATATTTATGAATTATCATATTGTAATAGTTGTTGTCATCACTGTTGTCATTATCACTGTTATTATCATCCTCATTGTTATCATAATTCTCATAGTTATCATTATCCTTTTTGTTATTTATCATCACTATCATAAAACATCGATAGATAGATAGATAGAGAGTGAGAGAGATAAAATAGTTTATATTTCACACTCTCCCTCTCTTTGAACAAGAAAAGAATCCAATCATTTAAAAATCACAAAGAGGAAAACAAACAAGAAAACAAACAATGGGAATTGAAAATGCTAAAAAAAAAAGAGATAAAAAAAATAAAAAATAAAATAAAAACAAGATTATTTCTATATCTCTTTGCTATTTATCGTGTCATTTTTAATCTGAACCATCAGTGACGTCATAAATTGTTGGCTCTCTTCCACCAATGGCCATTCTCATTTGCCGCAGCATCTCGTTCCTGATTGGCTGGCGCGATGGATGGGGGTGGGGATGGGGGTGAAAGGGGGGGGGGGTATGATGGTTT
This sequence comes from Penaeus japonicus, assembly GCA_017312705.2. NCBI lineage: Eukaryota > Metazoa > Arthropoda > Malacostraca > Decapoda > Penaeidae > Penaeus > Penaeus japonicus. The sequence continues at coordinate 266,446 of BOPN01000381.1, forward strand.
GGGTCTGATTGATTGGTTGACGGATTGATCGATTGATGGAGTATGTATGATTAAAGGAAGAGGGGAAGGGAGAGAGGGAGAGAGGGAGAGGGAGAGGGAGAGGAGAGGAGAGGAGAGGAGAGGAGAGGGAGAGGGAGGAGAGAGGAGAGAGGAGAGAGGAGAGAGAAAGAGAGAGAGAGAGAGAGAGAGAGAGAACCGAAATAAAAAAGAAAAAAATAATAGATAGGTAGATAGATAAAGATAGATATAGATAAATAGATAGATAGAACACAAAGGATGTATTTGATCTTCATCAGAAATGCATGAAGAGTAAGAAGGAAAGAGCAAGAAAGAATAAAAAGAAGAAGAAGAAGAAGAAAGGATGATAAAGGGAGAAAATAAGAGGAAGAAAGAATAGGTAGAGAGAAGAAGACCAGAAAAAAGAAGAAGAAAGTGAGGTAGAAGAAGAGAGACATAAGAAGAATAAAAGAACGAGAGAAGAAGATGAAATGGAGGGAGGAAAATGAAGAGCAAGAAAGTAGAGGAAAGAGAAGAAGAAGAACGAAAGGAAAAAGCTAAAAGAAGAAGAAAAATAAAAGTTAGAGTGAGATAGCAGAAAGAGAGAGAGAGAAAGAGAGAGAGAGAGAGAGAGAGAGAGAGAGAGAGAGAGAGAGAGAGAGAGAGAGAGAGAGAGAGAGAGAGTGAGAGAGAAACGAAGAAAAAGAACCGAAATAAAAAAGAAAAAAAGAAAAAAATAATACAAGAAGAAGAAAGAAAGAAAGAAACAGAATAAGAATAAGAGAGAGCAAGCGAGAATAAAGCGAGGAGGAAGGCGGCAGCACGTAAATAGACCTGGCTTGAATTATGATCATTTGGCAGATCAAAGTAATTTTCTCATCTCGTCTCACTTCCTCAGCGGTCCCGTCTTTATAGAAATCTCGAGAGAAAGCCATTAAGAGGATTGAGGAAGGATTGGGGAGGAGGAGGAGGGGGGGAGGAGAGGGGGATATGGGGTACGGGAGGGTCAGGTGAGAATCCTAAGGAGTCTGTCGGTCAATACAGGTGGCGAGGGCGATGGTGATAGGATGAGATAGGAGGGCGAGAGAGAGAAGGAGAGACGAAGGTTAATACGAGGTAGGGAGTGAAAGGGCGATGATGATGGAAGATAGAGGAAGAGGGAGAGGATGAGGAGGGAAAGACAAATTCAGAGCGTAGAGGAAGAAAGACAGGCAGATACGAGAAGGAGAGAGACAGAGAAAGAGAGAGAAAAAAAGAGAAAAGAGATACACAGAGACAGAGAAGGGAACGAGAGAGCGACAAAGATACACATAGAGATCAGAACGAGACAGAGAGAGAAAGAGACAATAAAAGAGATAGGGATGGAAGAGGGGGAGGAATAAGAGAAGATGGGAGGAGGGATGGAGGAAAAGATGAAAAGGAAGAAAAAACGGAGAAGCGAGGTGGGAAGGTAGGGATAGGGGAGGGGAGGGAGCAGAGGAGGAAGAAA
>BOPN01000381.1:270431-275431 GCA_017312705.2 Penaeus japonicus
ATATATATATATATATGTATATATATATATATATATATATATATATATATATATATATATATATATATATATATATATATATATATATATATATATATATATATATGTGTGTGTGTGTGTGTGTGTGTGTGTGTGTGTGTGTGTGTGTGTGTGTATACATATATACATATATATTATATACATATACATATACATATACATATATATGTTATATATATACATATATATATATATATATATATATATATATATATATATATATATATATATATATATATATACAGAGATACCCACACACACATATGCTTATACGTACACACACACACACATATATATACACTTTTTTTCTTCTTCAAAAGAGAGCGGAATAGAAGATAATAAAGAAAAAAAAACAAGAAAAAATAAAAACGGCACAAAAGAGAGAGATGGAGGAGAAAAAAAAGATAAAAAATCCCCTTCCTTGTTTTACGATCTTAGAACTGTAGTCTCAAAGCATCGGGTACGGTACGTCTCGAATGGCTGATGAGACAATTTCTCATCGCGGAACGAGAGAGAGAGAGAGAGGGAGAAGAAGGAGTAAAGAAGGAGAAAGGGAGAGAGAAAGAAATTAATAAATGCATAAAGAGAGAGAGAGAGAGAGAGAGAGAGAGAGAGAGAGAGAGAGAGAGAGAGAGAGAGAGAGAGAGAGAGAGAGAGAGAGAGGAGATAGAGATAGAGATAGAGAGTAGATAGAGAGAGAAAGAAAGAAAGAAAGAAAGAGAAAGATAGAGATAGATAGATAGATAGATAGAGAGACAAAGAGAGAGAGATAGATAAAGAGAGACAAAGAAAGAAAGAGAGAGATAGCGCCTTCGTTCTACACCGCTAGCTCCTTGGTTCTCACCCGAATAAGTATTGTCTTTTGAGTTCGTCGTAAAACCACTAGCTTGCTTTGAATGTGTGGAAGCGATGGGGGGGGGATGAAGGAGGAGGAGGAGATGGAGAAGGAGGAGGAGGAGGAGGGGAGGAGGAGGAGGGAGGAGGAGGAGGGGGAGGAGGAGGAGGGGAGGGAGGAGGAGGAGGAGGAGGAGGAGGGAGGGAGGAGGGGAGGGAGGGGAGGGGGGGGGGGAGGAGGGAGGGGGGGAGGGAGGAGGGGGAGGGAGGAGGAGGGGGAGGAGGAGGAGGAGGAGGAGGAGGAGGGGGAGGGGGAGGGGGGAGGGGGGAGGGGAGGGAGGGAGGGGGAGGAGGAGGAGGGGGAGGAGGAGGGAGGGAGGGAGGAGGAGGGAGGGAGGGAGGGAGGGAGGGAGGGGGAGGAGAGGGAGGGGAGGGAGGAGAGGGAGGGGAGGGAGGGGAGGGAGGGGGGGAAGGAGGGGGGGGGAGGGAGGGGGGGAGGGGGAGGGGGAGGGGGGGGGGGAGGGAGGGGGAGGAGGAGGAGGGGGGGGGGGAGGAGGAGGGAGGGAGGAGGAGGGAGGAGGGAGGAGGAGGGAGGGGGGAGGGGGGAGAGGGGGGGGGGGGGAGGAGGGAGGGGGAGGAGGAGGAGGAGGAAGAAGAAGAGGAGGAGGAGGATGGGGAGGAAGAGGAAAAAGAAGAGGAATAGGAAGAAGAAAAGGTGGTGCTGATGTTAAGGTGGTGGTTGAAGTTGAGAAGAGGTGGGAGGAAGAGGTGGAGAAGGGGAAGGGGAAGGGGAAGGGGAAGGGGAGAGGAAGAGGGAGGAGGAGAAAGGAAGAGAAGAAAAGGGAAGAAAGAGATGAGGAAGAGGAAACAGAAGATAAAGAGGAAGCAGAAGAATGAATAAATAAACAAATAGATAAATGAATGAATAAATAAATAAATAAATGAATAAAGAGAGAGAGAGAGAGAGAGAGAGAGGGGGGGGGGGAGAGGGAGAGGGAGAGCGCGCGTGAGAGAGAGAAAGAGAGCTAGAGAGCATTAGAGACAGACAGAGGTAGAGGTAGAGGCAAAGAGAGAGAGAGAGATAGAGAAATAGAGAGATAGAGAGAGAGAGAAAGAAAGAAAAAGAAAGAAAGAAAAAGAGAAAGATAGAGATAGATAGATAGATAGATAGAGAGACAAAGAGAGAGAGATAGATAAAGAGAGACAAAGAAAGAAAGAGAGAGATAGCGCCTTCGTTCTACACCGCTAGCTCCTTGGTTCTCACCCGAAGGCGTTATCGTCTTGAGTTCGTCGTAAACCACTAGCTTGCTGAATGTGTGGAAGCGATGGGGGGGGGGGGGATGGAAGGGGAGGAGGAGGAGGAGGAGGAGGAGGAGGAGGAGGAGGAGGAGGAGGAGGAGGAGGAGGAGGAGGAGGAGGAGGAGGAGAGGAGTAGAGGAGGAGGAGGAGGGGAGGAGGGGAGGAGGAGGAGGAGGAGGAGGAGGAGGAGGAGGAGGAGGGAGGGAGAGGGGGAGGGAGGGAAGGAGGGAGGGAGGGTGGGAGGGAGGGAGGAGGGAGGGAGGGAGGGAGGAGGGGGAGGGAGGGAGGGGGGAGGGAGGGGGAGGGAGGGGAGGGGGGAGGGGGGGGGGAGGAGGGGGGGAGGGGAGGAGGGGGAGGGGGGGGGGGGGGGGAGGGAAGAGAGGGAGGGAGGGAGGGGGAGGGGAGGGAGGGGGAGGGGGAGGGGGGGAGGAGGGGAGGAGGAGGGAGGAGGGGGAGGGGGAGGGGGAGGGGAGGAGGGAGGGGAAGGGGAGGGGGAGGGGGAGGAGGAGGAGGGAGGGGGGGGGAGGGAGGAGGAGGGGGGAGGGGGAGGGGGAGGAGGGGGGGAGGAGGGGGGGGAGGAGGAGGGGGGGAGGAGGAGGAGGAGGAGGAGGGAGGGAGGGAGGGGGAGGGGAGGAGGAGGGAGGGAGGAGGAGGAGGAGGAAGAAGAAGAGGAGGAGGAAGGAGGAGGGAGAGGAAGAGGAGGAGAAGAAGAAGAAGAAGAAGAAGAAGAAGAAGAAGAAGAAGAAGAAGAAGTGGGAGGAAGGAGGAGGGGGAGAAGGGGAAGGGGAAGGGGAAGGGGAAGGAGGAGAAGGAGGAGGAGGAGGGGAGGAGGAGGGAGGGAGGAGGAGGGGAGGAGAGAGGGAGGAGGGAGGGGGGGGGGAGGGAGGTGAGGGGAGGAGGAGGGGGAGGAGGAGGAGGAGAGGGAGGGAGGGAGGGGAGGGAGGGAGGGGGGAGGGAGGGAGGGGGGGGAGGGAGGGGGGGAGGAGGGAGGGAGGGAGGAGGGAGGGAGGGGGGGGAGGGGGGGGGGGGAGGGGGGAAGGAAGGGAGGGAGGGAGGGAGGGAGGGAGGAGGGGGGAGGGAGGAGGGAGGAGGAGGAGGAGGGAGGGGGGAGGGGGAGGGGGAGGGAGGGAGGGAGGGAGGGAGGGGGAGGGAGGGGAGGGAGGGAGGGGGGGGGGAGGGAGGGGGGAGGGGAGGGAGGGAGGGGGGAGGGGGGGGGGGGGGAGGGGGGAGAGGGAGGGGGAGGAGGGAGGAGGGAGGAGGAGGAGGAGGAGGAGGAGGAGGAGGAGGAGGAGGAGGAGGAGGAGGAGGAGGAGGAGGAGGAGGAGGAGGAGGAGGAGGAGGAGGAGGAGGAGGAGGAGGAGGAAGAAGAAGAAGAGGAGGAGGAGGAGGATGGGGAGGAGGAAGAGGAGGAGGAAGAAGAAGAAGAAGAAGAAGAAGAAGAAGAAGAAGAAGATGAAGAAGAAGAGGTGGAGAAGGGGGAAGGGGAAGGGAAAGGGAAGGGGAGAGGAAGAGGAAACAGAAGATCAAGAGGAAGCAGAAGAATGAATAAATAAATAAATAGATAAATGAATGAATAAATAAATTGATACATTAAGAAGGAGATGGAGATGGAGGAGGAGGAAAAGGGGGTTAAAGGTGAAGAAACATATACTTTTGGAAGAAGGGGAGTGAGGGGGAGGGAGTTTGGGCAGAGAGAGAGAGAGAGAGAAAGAGAGAGAGAAAGAGAGAGAGAGAGAGAGAGAGAGAGAGAGAGAGAGAGAGAGAGAGAGAGAGAGAGAGAGAGAGAGAGAGAGAGAGAGAGTAGGTGACGACAGGAAATTGGTGTCACCACGTAAATTGCATCCCCCCCCCCTATCCCCGTCACCCCCACCCCTCTCCCCTCTCCCCTCCCCCCTTCCATGTCCTTCTCGCCCGGAATGAGATCAGAAGTCTGTGATTGGGTAATCCTTGGAAGGAACCTTGAGAAGGAAGAAGAGAAAAAGAGAAGAAGACGATTAGAACTCGAGAGATATAGGCATTCTCTCTCTCTCTTTCTTTTCCTTCACTTATTTCTCTCTTATTCTTTCTTCCTCACTCCCTCCCTCTCTCTGTCTCTCTCTTTCTCTCTTTTCTCTACTTTTTTTCTGTCTCTTTTTATTTTGAATTTTGAAATAAGTATCTTTCTCAGGATAAATATAATTTCAGATTTTATATATATTTTTTTTCATTTGAATGCAAGAATTAAGGCAGCGATTTTGACTTTTTGAGATTTGATAATCTATTTTTTTTTTTTTATTCTTGTGTTTGTTTTTGCTTTTGTCTTCTTGTTCTCTTTGTTGTTGTTATTGTTTTTCTTATTTTTCCTTTATTTATTATTGCTATTATTATCATCCGAATCATTATTATTATTATGAGTATTATCATTATTGTTATCATTATTATTAGGATTACGATTATTATCCTCGATATTATTATTATTATTGTTATTATTATTATCATTATTATTATTATTATTATTATTATTATTATTATTATTATTATTATGATTATTATTACTACTATTATCATTAGTGTCATTATCATTTTTTTTTATCATTATCACTCTTGTTATTATTGTTATTATAATGATTATAATGATACTGATAATACTACTGATAATAATATTATTATTAATGGATAGTAACATTGATAGTTATTAATGATAATGATGATAATTATCATTGGTACTATTATTATCTTTATCATTACTGTTATAAGTATCATGGTCATTACTATCATTATCCTCTTTATTATCATTATTATCTTTATCATTATTATCTTTATTATTATTGGTGTTATTATTAAAGTTA
>BOPN01000381.1:277931-282931 GCA_017312705.2 Penaeus japonicus
CCTTGCACACAGGGGCTAATTTAGAAGCACAATGAACAGACAGTTGCAGTTTGATTTGCAGTCACAAAAGCCTGTCACCACACCCTTAATTGTTGTTGTTTGTATTATTGTTATTTTTGTTATTATTCTCAGTCTTATTCAAAGTGTCATTATTATTGTTATTGTTATTATTATTATTATTATTATTGTTGTTGTTGTTGTTGTTTTTATCATTATTATTATTATTATTATTAATATTGTCATCTTTATTATTATCTTAATGATAGTGATAGTAATAGTAATTATTATTATTATTATCATTATCATTATCATTATCATGCTGCTGATGATAACAATTAAGATGATGGTAACAAAAATGAGGATGATTTATGATAGTGATGATAGATAACAATAACTATGAGAATGATGATAACAATGAGGATGATGATAACAGTGAAGCTGATGATAACAATGATGATGGTAACAATGAGGATGATAATAACAGTGATGATGGCAACAGTGATGGCAATGATGACAACAACTATTACAATATGATAATTTATAATGATAACATCAGTAATACAATTAACGACATGATAATAATAGTAATAGAAATGATAACAAATGGAATAATAAAATTTTGATAAGAATGATAGTGATCAAATTCATAACTATATTACTGAAGCCAAGGTGATAATAACAACGATAATGATAATAATTCTGACAACAACGACAAATGAACAATAATATCAGTAAAAATATTTATTATGATAATGATAATAATATACATCCAACTATAAACTACAATGGTAATGATAATGATGAATAAAAAAAACAGATTAATTTGACAATGATAAATGTTCCCTTCGTAACTTGAAACAACATTTTTATTATTGATTTGATATTGATCATAAATGACATTATGTCGAGGAAGAAAAAAAAGGACTTTTCGATCTTATTCTTTCTTTCTAAGGAAGACAGAAAGAGAGAGAGAGAGAAGGGGAGGGAGAGGGAGAAGGAGAGGGAGAATGAGAGGGAGAGGGAGAAGGAAAGGGAGAGGGAGAATGAGAGGGAGAGGGAGAAGGAGAGATGAGAATGAGAAGAGAGGGAGAGGGAGAAGGAGAGGAAGAATGAGAGGGAGAGGGAGAGGGAGAGGGAGAGGGAGAGGGAGAATGAGAGGGAGAGGGAGAGGGAGAAGGAGAGGGAGAGGGAGAGGGAGAGGAAGAGAGAGAGAGGGAGAGGGAGAAGGAGAGGGAGAGGGAGAGGGAGAGGGAGAAGGAGAGGAAGAATGAGAGGGAGAGGGAGAAGGAGAGGGAGAAGAAGAGGGAGAGAGAGAGGGAGAAGGAGAGGGAGAGGGAGAAAGAGAGGAAGAGGGAGAGGGAGAATGAGAGGGAGAAGGAGGAGAGGGAGAGGAAGAGGAAGAGGAAGAGGAAGAGGAAGAGGAAGAGGAAAAGGGAGGGGGAGAGGGGGAAGGTGGAGAGAGAGAGAGGGAGAGGGAGAAAGAAGGATTAGGAGTAGGAGAAGGAGAAGGAGAAGGAGAAGGAGAGAGAGAGACAGTAAGAGAGAGAGAGAGAGCGAGCGAGAGAGAGAGAGAGTGAAAGAGAGAGAGAGAGAGGGGGGGAGATTTGATTTGATTTGATACAGTTTATTTGCAGAACAATTTACATGCCCTGCAAAAAGCCAGGGTAAGATGTCAAGCATCTATCCAAACTGGCTAAGCTTCTATTGCGTTATGGGCTTAGTCAAGCACAAATCTTACATACCTGAGGGGCTGCATTATACTGGTTAACATATTTACATGTTTTACCTAGTCGGTAAAAAACCTTTTATGTCACTGATCATGTCAAAGACAAGACCAGTGTCTATAATAAGATTAATATAATCTACAAGTGATGTTCTTTGTACAGTGCTGTTCGATTGATAGGATGCAGTTTCCGTGCAGCAAAGCAAGTAGTGGTTGAGACTATGTGATTTAGCTTTTTTGCACAATTTACAGTGGTGATATGTGACTGGTTTTGCATCCAAAACTGCATCCTGCACATATTGTATAGTATAGTGATAGCCTATGCGTAGCCTGGTTAGTATAACTTGTTGCCTCCGTGACAGACCTTTTATAATTCCCTCATAGGGCTTGTCCATGTATGATGTCCCGGCAATACTTTCATAATGCCAGATAGTGCCATGTCCATTCTTTTTCATCTTTTCTGTAGCCCATACCTGATCCTCATAATCTCTTAAACAGCTATTAATACGTCTTTTCATCTGAGTAAGAGATAATGGTATAGCAAAGTGTGGTTCTTCATAGGAAAGTGCGAATTTGGCTAACTGGTCAACTTTTTCACATGATGGTATTCCTATATGAGACGGTATCCAGTGCAATGATTAATTTGTATACCCTGCTCTGAGAGTCTGGAAATTTGATGTAGGATGTTTTTAGATACCATGTTTTCTGGGTTAAATGCAGTGAGTCTATAGAGGGCACCCTGACTGCTGAAAAGAGGCCAGGTGGCGCCCCTGTTCACTACCTTCCTTTATGGCATGGTATATGGCTAATGATTCAGCATCAGTTGTGCTTGCCCAGTCTGAAATCCGCACACTTTCTCTATAAGAAATGTCGGGAATTAAGACTCCAATCCCAGCTGCTCCATGAGGATCAGTGGAGGCATCACAGTAGATTGCAAGTGGGGGTTCACCATCAAGAGGATGGAGGATATCTTTTATATACTTTAGGTAATGAGACTTCAGTTCTGATGTCAAAATCATGGATTTCAGGGTCCTGAGTAGTTTGTCAATATGGACATATACATGAGTTCTATGCCATGGTGCAGATAGTTTGGTTTCTGAGATATTAAGAGCATCAATGCTCCAGACATTGAAGCTGAGGATGGTCTGGGCAGTTTTGGCTTTCCATTCTAAGTTGGAGTGCATTAGATTGGAATATCGAGGCCGAGCAAACCTGACTCTGTGACTGATCTCATTTGCCAGAGCTTGGGAGATCTGTGGTTTGGGTAGGAGCTGCAAGATTCTAGTACCAAGAACGGTATTAATTTGGGTAACACGACTGTGGATTGTGGGAGATCACCTTCCTCATGACCAGAACTTTGGCAGTCATTGGGCAACCGAGTATAATTCTCATAGCCTTGTTCTGCAGAACTTCAAGGGGTTTGAGGGCATTTGGAGGTAACAGACTAAGAACCGGGCTCGCATAGTCAATCACGGACCGAACCAAGGTAATATACATCAACCTCAGAACTGAGGGAGGCACCAACGTATCTGTTACATATAAATTGTAATGGTCTTGAATCAGTTCCAAGCAACGTTCTTTGATATCGTGAATAATTTCCTGGGTGAAACGAGAACACAGACATGAGGTGGAGCAATCACCAGAACACCAAGATACCTGTAGGAGTAAGTCCTTGCAATAACTTGTCCACCTAAGCTTGGTATATAGGGCAGTTGATTATCTTATTATATGTTTGGTTTTGATAGGGTTGATTATGAAAGCCAAGAGAAGGACTTTTGCTGAATCTCCTGAGTACATATTCCCCCCTATCAAAGACTTGGATGAGGATATCATCCGCATATGATATGATATTACATAGGTCTCCTAACTCATTGTTCAGTTTGCAGATAGAGGGAGATAGATAGATAGATAGAAAGAGAGAGAGAGAGAGAGAGAGAGAGAGCGAGAGAGAGAGAGAGAGAGAGAGAGAGAGAGAGAGAAAGAGAAAAGACGGATTTCGGGTATCATTTCCATAGCAACCGGACTTTATCCTGCTCAAAGAAAGAAAAAAAAACGAGTGATTCTTTCACATCAATAAATATCAAAATATCCCTCCATCAAAGGCACCATACAAGCGTCCTCAGAGATAGATAGACAAGGAAAAAAGATAGGTATTTTTTCATGTATTTTCTGTCTCTATACTTTCCTCCTTTGTTTTATATTTTATGCTCTCTCTCTCTCTCTCTCTCTCTCTCTCTCTCTCTCTCTCTCTCTCTCTCTCTCTCTCTCTCTTTCTCTCTCTCTCTCACTCTTTCGTGTTTTTTTCTTTCATTCTCTCTCGACCTCTAGAGGAAAATGAAGAAATGGAAAACAACTTTTTGTCTAGATAAAAAAAATGGCGCTAGAAAAATATTTCACACTAGAAACGGGGGATACGTATCTAGAAAAATAGTTTCTTTCTTTTCCTGGTTTCTAGAAAATAGATAATTAATTTTCTCCGCCTCTCCCTACGTCCCTTTACGTTGCCTCTAGAAATATAAAACAAAGAAAGTCTATTTTCATATCTATCGTGATCTCTAGAAAACAAAAACAAAGATTTTTTTTTCTCTCTCCCTCTCAGTCTTTAGAAAAAAAGAAAGAAAAAAAAATAAGAGAAGCCTTTTCTTCTTCCTCTGTCTCTCTAGTTCCATCTGCCTTCCGGTTCGTGAGAAAACAATAAGGGAAACCGGGCTCAGTAAACAAAGCCGAGAAGTTGGAGGGCGCTCTAGCGATGGCCGGCTCGCCCTGCTTGACAAACGCCGATATGTTGCCGATTTCCGACGGTTTTTTTTAGTCTTCTTTTATTTGTTTCCCTGTTTCATACTATGTTCTCATTCTTTCTGTTTTTCTCTCTTTTTTTTCTTTTTTTTCTCTTACTTTCTTTTTTCTTTTTTTCTCTCTTTCTTTCTCTCTCTCTTTCTTTCTCTCTGTCTCTCTCTCTCTCTCCCCCCCCCCCATCTCTCTCTCTCTCTCCCTCCCTCCCTCCCTCCCTCTTCTTCTTCTTCTCTCTCTCTCTCTCTCTCTCTCTCTCTCTCTCTCTCTCTCTCTCTCTCTCTCTCTCTCTCTCTCTCTCTCCCTCCCTTCTTCTTCTTCTTCTTCTTCTTCTTCTCTCTCTCTCTCTCTCTCTCTCTCTCTCTCTCTCTCTCTCTCTCTCTCTCTCTCTCTCTCTCTCTCCCTCTCCCTCCCTCCCTCCCTCCCTCTTCTTCTTCTTCTTCTTCTTCTTCTTCTCTCTCTCTCTCTCTCTCTCTCTCTCTCTCTC
>BOPN01000381.1:295431-297931 GCA_017312705.2 Penaeus japonicus
TCCTCCTCCTCCTCCTCCTCCTCCTCCTCCTCCTCCTCCTCCTCCTCCTCCTCCTCCTCCTCCTCCTTCTCTTCCTTCTCCTCCTCGTCCTTCCCCTCCTCTTTCTCCTCCTCCTCCTCCTCCTCCTTCTTTGCCTTCCTCTTATCCCCTATTCCTCCTACTCCTCCTCTTTTTCTTCTTTCTCCTATTTTCCCTTCCCTTACCACCCCTACCCCCTATTTTCTCTCACTTATCCCCCCCCTATCCCTAGGATATAGTAATTATTGTTGCCAGTTTTGTTATTATTTTTCTCCTCCTCCTCCCCCCCCCCCCCCCCCCCCCCCCCCCCCCCCCCCCCCCCCTCCTCCTCCTCCCTCCTCCTCCTCCTCCTCCTCCTCCTCCTCCTCCTCCTCCTCCTCCTCCTCCTCCTCCTCCTCCTCCTCCTCCTCCTCCTCCTCCTCCTCCTCCTCCTCCTCCTCCGCCTCCTCCTCCTCCTCCTCTTCCTCTAACTCCCCCTTTACCCCTCTTCCTCTTCCTTTGCCTTCCCCTTATCCCCTCTTCCTCCTACTCCTCCTCTTTCTCCTCCTTTCTCCACTCTTCTTCTTCCTCCTCCTCATCCTCCTACTCTTCTTCCTTCTGTTCTCCCTCTTTACCCCCTACTCCACCTCTTCCCCCCGCCTCACACTCTTCCTACACCTTTTCCTTCCCCTTATCCCCTCTTCCTTCCCATCCTCCACCTCCTCCCACTCCTCCCCCACCTCTTCCTCCTCCTCCTCCTCCTCCTCCTCCCCTTCCCTCCTCCTCCTCCTCCTCCTCCTCCTCTCCCTCCTCCCCCCTTCCTCTTCCTCCTCCTCCTCCTCCTCCCCCTTCCCCTCCCTCCTCCCCCTTCCTCCCTCCTCCCCCTTCCTCCCTCCTCCCCCTTCCTCCCTCCTCCCCCTTCCTCCCTCCCTCCTTCCCTTCCTCCTCCCCCCTTCCCCCGATCCCCTCCCCCCTCCTCCCCATTTCCCCCTCCTTCCTGCCCGCTCCTCCTCCTCCTCCTTCCTCCTTTCGCTCCCTCCTCCTCACCTCTTCTTCCCCTCCTTCCCCCACCTCCTCTCCCCCCCCTCCTCCCCCCCTCCCCCCCTCCTCCTCCTCCTCCTCCTCCCTCCTCCCCCTTCCCCTCCCCTCCTCCTCCTCCTCCTCCTCTTCCTCCTCCCCCCACTCCCTCCCTCCTCCCCTCCTCCTCCTCTCCCTACTTCACCTCCCCTCTTCCTCCCTCCCCTCCCCCCTCCTCCCCTCCTCCCCTCCTCCTCCTCCCTCCTCCTCCTCCTCTCCTCCCCCTCCTCCTCCCCCTCCTCCCCCCAATCGCCAGCCGCCAACAACAGCCAAGTGACGCATCGTTACAATCTGCGACACCATAACAGCCCCGTGATGTATCGTAGTTCCTCGCCCTCGTATATCATGCCGGAGGCGAAACTGGGGAGAGGAGGAGAGAGAGGGAAGAGAGAGGGGAGAGAGGGGAGAGGGAGAGGGGGGGAGGGGGTAGAGGGGAGAGAGAGGGGAGAGAGAGAGGGGAGAGAGGGGAGAGGGAAGAGGGAGAGAAAAGGGAGATGGGAGAGAGGAAGAGGGGAAGAGGGAGAGGGGGAGAAAAGTGAGATGGGAGATGGGAAAGGGGAAGAGGAGAGGGGAGAGAGGAAGAAGGGGGAAGGACGGGGAAGAGGGAGAGGGGGAGAAAAGTGAGATGGGAGAGGGGAGAGGGGAAGAGGAGAGGGGGGAAGGAGGGAAGGAGATGAGGGAGGAAGGACGGGGAAGAGGGAGAAAAGGGAGATGGGAGAAGGGAGAGGGGAAGAGGAGAGGGGGGGAAGGAAGAGAGGGAGGAAGAGGGAGAGGGGAGATGGGAGAGGGAGAAGGGGAGAAGGGAGAGGGGAGAGTGGAAGAGGAGGGGGGGTGGGGGTGAGGGAGAAGGGAGAAGGGAGAGGGGAAAGAAGGATATAGAGGAAAGAGAGGGAAAAGGAGAGACGGGGGAGAGGGGGAAGAGTGGGTAGGGAGAGGGTGAGAAAGAGAGGTGTGGAGAGAGTGAGAAAGAGGGGAAACTCGAGAGGAGAGAAGGACAAAATAAGAACGAAAATAAGAGAGAAAGAGCGAGTAAAAGGAAATCGGAGAGAAGAAGTTATCAAAAGAGGAAGAAGTTGTACAAGATGCTCGTTGTTGTGATGGTGTAATTACGAAGGCATAAAGTTTGACCCACCCAGATGGCAACAGTTGGTGGATTGGCACTTGTCAGGGATTTTTGTTTATGTTGTTGTTGTTTATTTTGTATTTGTTTTGTTGTTTTTTGTTGTTTATATTTGTTTTTGTTGTATTTTTTTGTTGTTATTTATGTCGGTGTTTTGTTGTTGGTAAGTTGTTATTGATTAAGTTGCTGTTTTTGTTTTTGAGTATGATAATGATATTGATGATGATAGTGATAGCAATGATAATGATAATGATAATGAAAATAATAAGTAAGATGTTAATAATGATAATAATGATAATGATAGAA
>BOPN01000381.1:300431-307931 GCA_017312705.2 Penaeus japonicus
AGAGACGGTGCCACGGGAGGGCTAAAGCAGCTGGGACTTAGATAACGAGGTGTCAGCCATTACCCTTTGGTTCTGTGATTGCAGAGAGAGAGAGAGAGAGAGAGAGAGAGAGAGAGAGAGAGAGAGAGAGAGAGAGAGAGAGAGAGAGAGAGAGAGAGAGAGGGGGAGCGAGAGAGAGAGAGAGAGAGAGAGAGAGAGAGAGAGAGAGAGAGAGAGAGAGAGAGAGAGAGAGAGAGAGAGAGAGAGAGAGAGAGAGAGAGAGAGATGAGGGAGGATGGGGGAGGGAGGGGGATGAGGGAGGGATGAGGGGCGAGGATTGAAGGGTGAGGGAAGATGATGAGGGGCGAGGAGGGAAAAGAGGGAGGAGAGAAGGAGACCTTGGGGGGATGAGGAGGGAGACGGGGGGGGGGGGGTGAGGAAGGGAGGAAAAGGAATGGAGTAGGAGGGCGGAGTGGAAAGAGAGGAAATGAAGGGAGGGGAGAGAGAGGGGGGAGAACCGAAGGCGAGAGAGGGAGGAGAGAAAGGGAAGAGAGAGAGGGTGGAGAGAGAGGAAGGAAAGAGAAGGAGGAGAGAGAGAGAGGAGAGAGTGGGAAGGGAGAGAGGGAGGAGAGGAAGGGAGCAGAGAGAGGGAGGAAAGAGGAGGACGAGGAGAGAGAGAGGAGATAGTGGGAAGGAAGAGAGGGAGGAGAGGAAGGGAGGAGAGAGAGGTAGGAGAAAGTGGGAGGAGAGAAAGGAGAGAGAGAGAGGGAGGAGAGAGTGGGAAGAGAGAGGGGGAAGAGAGAGAGAAAAGAGATAGAGGGAGTAGACAGAGGGTGGGAGAGAGGTGGGAGAGGGGGGAATAGGAGAGAGAGAGAAAATGATATGAAGAATATGACCACGTTGCCCCCCTCCCCCCCCAGTCCTACCTGCTCCCTATCCTCCACACTCCTTTTCCCTTTCTACCTTCCCGTCCTTCCTACCCTTCCCTTTCACCCTTCCTCCTTCTCTGAACCTCTTCCCCCTTCCCCCATCTCCTTCATCCCTCTCTTCCCTTGTCTGTTCCTTATTCCTTCTCCCTCCCTCCTTCTCTCCAACGACGTCCACCCTTCCCTCCTCTGCCACCCTTCCTCCTTCCCCTTCCTCTCTCCTCTCTTTCCTGCTTTTCCCCTCACTTCCCAACCTTACTCTTTCCCTTTCCATCCTTTCTCTCTTCCCCTTCCACTTCCATCCCTTCTTTCTTTCTCCCTTCCCCCTTTTCCCCTTTCTTCCCTTTTCTCTTCCCCCTTTTCCCTTTTCCATCCATCCTCTCTTTCTTCCTTTTTCCCTCTTTCTTCTTTCCCCCTCTTCACTTCCCCCTTTCCCTCTTTTTCCTCCTTCCCCTCTCTTCGCTTCCCTCTTTCCCCCCTCTTTACTTTCCCCTTTCCTCCTCTTCCCTTCCCCCTTCCCCCTTTTCCCCTCTTGCCTTCCCCCTTTCCCCCTCTTCGCTTGACCCTTTCTCCTTCTTTGCTTCCCCCTTTCCCCCTCTTGCCTCCCCTCTTCCCACTCTTTGCCTTCTCCCTTTCACCCTCTTCGCTTTCCCACTTTCTCAATTGTCTTCCCCCTTCCCCCTCTTCCCTTCCCCTTTCCCGCTCTTCCCTTCCCCCTTTCCCTCTTCCCTTCCCCCTTACCCCTCTCTCTCCCTTCCCCTTACTCCCTCTTACCTTCCACCTTTTCCCGGACCGCCCTCTTCGCTTCTCCCTTTCCCCCTCCTCTTTCCTCCTCCCCCTTTCCCCTCTTTCCCTTCCCTTTTCCCTCTTTGCTTCCCCTTTCCCTCTTGCCTTCCCCTTTTCCCCCTCTCTTACCTCCCCTTTCCTTCTTTCCTCCTTCCCCCCTTTCCCTCTTGCCTTCCCCTTTTCCCCTTCTTGCCTTCCCCCTTTTCCCCTCTTGCCATCCCATTTCCATCTTCACTTCCCCCTTTCTCCCTCTCTTCCCTTCCCCTTTTCCCCCTTTCCCCCTCTTGCCTTCCCCTTTCCCTCTCTTCCCATCCCCTTTCCCGCCTCTTTTCTCTTCCCCGTTTCCCTCTTGCCTTCCCTTTTCCCCTTCTTGCCTTCCCCCTTTTCCCCCTCTTGCCATCCCATTTCCCCCATCTTCACTTCCCCCTTCTCCCTCTTCCCTTCCTTCCCTTTCCCCTCTTTGCCTTCCCCTTTCCCCCTCTTGCCTTCCCCTCTTTTCCCCCTCTTACCTTCCCCTTTCCCTTCTCTTTCCTCCTCCCCCTTTCCCCTCTTGCCTTCCCCTTTTCCCCTCTTGCCTTCCCCCTTTCCCCCTCTTGCCTTCCCCTTTTCCCCCTCTTACCTTCCCCCTTTCCTTCTTTCCTCCTCCCCCTTTCCCCCTCTTGCCTTCCCCTTTCCCCCTCTTGCCTTCCCCCTTTCCCCCTCTTTGCTTCCCCCTTTCCCCCTCTTGCCTTCCCCATTTCCTCTTTCCGCCTTCCCCTTTCCCCTCTTCCTTCCCCCTTTCCCCTCTTGCCTTCCCCTTTCGCCCTCTTCCTTCCCTTTCTGCCCTCTCTTCCCTTCCCCTTTCCCCCTCTTGCCTTCCCCTTTCTTCCTCTTGCCTTCCCTCCTTCCCCCTTCTTCACACCCCTTTCCCTCTTGCCTTCCTTTTCCCCCTTTTGCCTCCCCCCCTTCCCCCTTCCCCCTTCACCCCCTTTCCCCTTCTTCACTCCCCTCTTTCCCCCTCTTACCTTCCTTTTTCCTCTTTTGCCTCCCCCCTTCCCCCTTCCCTGCTCCCTTCACCCCCCCCTTTCCCTCTTGCCATCTCCTTTTCCCCTCTTCCCCCCCTCTTCCCTTCCCCCTTTCCCCCTCTTCCCATCCCCCTTTCCCTCTCTTCCCATCCCCCTTTCCCCCTCTTCCCTTCCCCCTTTTCCCCTCACCGCCCTCTACAGCAAGCGGAATCGAGGCACCTAGACACAGTAGCTCCACCCATTGGCACTGTCAGATAAGGATCAGCTAGAATTGGTCCGCTCGTGCATGCGAGGGGGCGGTCGCTGCAGGGGGTGCCACTTGCTGATGAGACTTCGCTCGGCAAGTGGCACTGTCGGAAAGTGGCACTGTCGGCGAGTGGCACTGGGATACGAGGAAGGGGAGATTGGCACGATGCGGGGGAAAGAGTAAGAGGCAGAGGATGGGGTGGCAGTGTGTTTAGATGGAGACAGAGAGGAAAAGAGAGAGAGAGAGAGGGGGGGGGGAGAGAGAGGAGGAGAAAGAGAGGTGTGGAGAGAATGAGAATGAGATGGAGAGAGGTTTGGAAAGAGGGAGAGGGAAAGGGAGTTAAAGAGAGGTGGGGAGAGAGGGAGAGGAAGAGGGAGAGAGATTTGAGAGAGAGCTAGCATATGAATGAGAAAGGGAAGGAGAAGGAGAAGGATAGAGAGAGAGAGAGAGAGAGAGAGAGAGAGAGAGAGAGAGAGAGAGAGAGAGAGAGAGAGAGAGAGAGAGAGAGAGAGAGAGAGAGAGAGAGAGAGAGAGAGAGAGAGAAGGAGAACGATGGGAAAAGGGAAAGAGGGAAAGTGGTAGAGCGGGAGAGGGAGAGAGGGAGAGAAGTAGAGAGAGGGAGTGGAAGTGGGAGTGGGAGTGGACGTGGAAGAGGGAGAGAGAGAGAGAGAGAGAGGGGGTTATAGAGAAGGAGAGAGAGAGGGAGAGAGGGAGTTTATAGAGAGATGGATAACCAGATAATTAGAATAAAAAAGAGAAACACACAAGGTAAAACAAAAAGAAAAGCAAAACAACAACAAAGATACGAGAGTGCCATTTTCCCCCTGACAATAGAGATAAGGGGGGTAGGGAGGGAGGGGAGAACGGAGCAAAAGGAAGGGTAGGGGGGAGGGGGGAAGGTCGCCGGATGCCCCGAGGCTTGGCATTAGGGCAAGGAGGGTGATTCGACGAGGGAAAGTTCGAGATGGAAGCTGGGTCGCCGGAGGAAAGGGGACGTGAGGGGGGATGGGGAGGTGCGGGGAGAGGGGAGAGGAGAGGGAGGGGGGAAGGAAGAAGAAGAATTGAGGTGGGAGAGGATAGAGAGGAAGTGGGGGGATAAAGGGGGAGGGAAGAGAGACAGGAAGAGAGACAGGAAAGGATGTAAAGTAACAATCATTTGGACAAATTAACAAACAAACATATACATACTTATATGCAGACAGACAGACAGAGAGACATACAAGCACACATGCATACATGCATATAGACGGACAAACAAACACACATGTATACAGACAGGCAAACAGAAAGACCCACACAGATAAAGAAAACACACCCGAACAGACAGACACAAACACACAGCCAGACAGACAAAGACAGCACAATCAGACAGACACAAACCTACACAGACAAAGACAACACAGCCAGACACAAACCCACACAAACAAACAAAGCCAACATAACCAGACAGACACAAACACACACAGACAAAGGCATCACACCCAAACAGACAAACACAAACACACAGCCAGACAGACAAAGACAACACAGCCAGACACAAACACACAAACAAACAAAAACAACACAATCAAACAGACACAAACCCACACAGACAAAGGCATCACACCCAAACAAACAGACAGACACAAACAAACAAAGACAACACAATCAAACAGACACAAACCTACACTGACAAAGGCATCACATCCAAACAAACAGACAGACACAAACACGCAGCCAGACAGACAAAGACAACACAGCCACAGTTGAAATCCATCGAGTATGAGCAAAGACAATAGTTGAGCGGATTAATCAGACAATAGTGTAATTACACTTGAAAGGCAATTACACTCTGCAAATACCATTGCTTTCCTATCCTTATAAAGCCATTGAGGTAAGAGGGATAGTGAGAGATGTTGCAAAAGTGATCATGGGTTGCATACAGGGATTGTTCTGATGATGATGATGATGAAAATGATGATAATGAGAATGATTGGAATGATTATAATGATGATGATAATAGTGATGGTATTTATGGTGATGATAATGACAGTAATGATGTTATTAATGATAGTATTAGTGGTGGTGGTAAGGATAAGGATGATAAAGATGAAAATAAAGATAATGATAATAATTGGAATGATTATAATAAAAATAGTATTGATAATGATCATGATGAAGATATTAAGAAGATAATAAATATGTATTAATAACAGTACAAGCAGAAATATATTTAAAAGAAAAATAGGAAAAATGAATAATATAGAAAGAAAGAAGACAAACGTAAAAAGCGGAAAACGTATGACAGAAAAATAAAGAGTCTAATTTGTTGTTCCGAGTTTACACGGGATCGCTATTCCACTCAAAGTCAGAGATAAAAGGGCAATTTAGTTCGTTTGTTTATTGTTAATTCGTGTGTTTGGTATGCCAGTAGTTACAAAGGCCATTAGCTAATCGGTTAAGCTGGTGTCAAGAAGGTTGTCAGCGTCGCTCCGGTGTTGTCAGGTTATTGAAAGGGTTGTTAAAGTTGTTGGCACGTAATATGTTGTCATGTTTAGAGTCGCTGGTAGAATTGGGAAGGTTCGAACGCTGCGAATTTGTCGGCGTTGTTTGGGTCGTTATGGAGTTATCAGTTTGTTGTCACACTCTTGGCATGTTGTCAGGCTGCTGTCATTAACATTAGCGCTCTCTCGTTCTCGTTCTCTCTCTCTCTCTCTCTCTCTCTCTCTCTCTCTCTCTCTCTCTCTCTCTCTCTCTCTCTCTCTCTCTCTCTCTCTCTCTCTCTCTCTGCCTGTGTCTGTCCGACCGACTCTCTCTCTCTCTCTCTCTCTCTCTCTCTCTGCCTGTGTCTGTCCGACCGACTCTCTCTCTCTCTCTCTCTCTCTCTCTCTCTCTCTCTCTCTCTCTCTCTCTCTCTCTCTCTCTCTCTCTCTCTCTCTCTCTCGTGTTCATGCTCTGGCGCTGAAACACACTTCAAAGCCTTTCGGTTCAGAATGAAGTAGGGGGAGCGGAAGGGGGGGGGGGGGGTAAAGAGACAGAGGGGTGAAGACAGGAGGGATAATGAGAGTGAGTGAGGGAAGGGGGGAGGGATGGAGGGAGAGAGGGAGGAAGGTAGGAAGAAAGAGAGAGAGAGAGAGAGAGAGAGAGAGAGAGAGAGAGAGAGAGAGAGAGAGAGAGAGAGAGAGAGAGAGAGAGAGAGATAGATAGATAGATAGAGAGAGAGAGAGAGAGAGAGAGAGAGAGAGAGAGAGAGGAGAGGAAGAAGATGAAGAGGGAGAGGGAGAGGGAGAGGGAGAGAGAAGAAGAAGGAACGAGAGAAGGAGAGAAACAGAGGAAGTCACACCTAGAGAGACAGAAACAAATAGAAAAAGTAAGAGGTAAAGAGAGAAGTGCAAAACAAACACAAAACGAGCGTGAGACATAGAGACAGAGACAAAATAAATGAGAGGCAGAGAACCAGAGAGAGACAGAGAAAAAGACATAAGTGAGAGACAAGGGAGGACGAGAGACCGGGAGACAAAACCGTAACGAGAGAGAGACAGAGACAGAACGAACGATGGCAAGAGAGAGAGACAGAACGAGCGAGAGTGAGACAGAGAACGAGCGAGAGCCAGAGGTGAGACAGAGACAGAACGAACGGCGGCCAGAGAGAGACAGAGACAGATCGACCGAGAAAGAGGCAGAGTCACGACGAGCGAGAGAGAGACAGAGAACGAGCGAAATAGAGAAAAGGAACGGACGAGAGCCAGAAAGATACAGAGCGAATAAAAGAGACAGAACGAGCGCGAGGCAGAGAAAAGACAAGCGAAAGAGACGGAACGAGCCAGATAGACAGAGAGACAGAACTAACACGAACCACGAGCGAGAGCCATAGAGAGACAGAGAAGGGTGAGCGAAAGCCAGAGCCAGATAGAGACAGAGACAGGACGAGCGAGAGCCAGAGAGAGACAGAGACAGACGAGCGAGAGCCAGAGCCAGAGAGAGACAGAGACAGGACAAACACGAGCCAGAGAGAGGCAGGGAAGGACGAGCGAGAGCCAGAGAGAGACAGAGAAGGACGAGCGAGAGCCAGAGAGAGACAGAGAAGGACGACCGAGAGCCAGAGAGAGACAGAGACAGACGAGCGAGAGCCAGAGCCAGAGAGAGACAGAGAAGGACGAGCGAGAGCCAGAGAGAGACAGAGAAGGACGAGCGAGAGCCAGAGAGAGACAGAGAAGGACGAGCGAGAGCCAGAGAGAGACAGAGAAGGACGAGCGAGAGCCAGAGAGAGACAGAGAAGGACGAGCGAGAGCCAGAGACAGAGACAGGACAAACACGAGCCAAAGAGAGATATAGAAGGACGAGTGAGAGCCAGAGAGAGACAGAGAAGGACGAGCGAGAGCCAAAGAGAGACAGAGACAGGACGAGCGAGAGCCAGAGAGAGACAGAGAAGGACGAGCGAGAGCCAGACAGAGACAGAGAAGGACGAGCGAGAACCAGAGAGAGACAGAGAAGGACGAGCGAGAGCCAGAGCCAGAGAGAGACAGAGACAGGACGAGCGAGAGAGCGTACTCAGCTCGAGGCTCGGTGCAATTAGCAA
>BOPN01000381.1:335431-337931 GCA_017312705.2 Penaeus japonicus
GGAGGACGAAGAGAGATGAAGAGGAGTAAGACTAAGACTAATAAACCAAGAAAAGGAAGAGCGAGCTAAGAGGAAAGAAGAGGAACTGAAGGAAAAGGAAAGAAGAAAGAGAGTAAATAAGTGGACGAGGAGAAGTAAATACGAAGGAAAAGGGGTAGAGATAACAAGGAAGAGGAGCTAGAAAAGAAAGAAGGACTAAGGAAGAGAGAAATAGAACAAAAAGAGAGAAAGAGGAGACGAAGGAGAAAGAGAGGAAAAGGAAAAGAAGAATGAAACAAGAAGGAGGATTAGACGACGGAAAGCTGAAGGAAAAAGAAAGAGAGAAGGAAAGAGGACGGAAGAAGAAAAAAAGAGAAAGAGGAGGAGAAAAAGAAAGAAAGTAGGAGAAGGAAAGAAGAGGGAAGAGAAAAGGAAGATGTGATTAGATAGGTAAGGAAAAAGGGGGAATTGGAGAAAAGAGAAAGGGAAGGAAAGAAATGGAGGAAAGTGAATGAGAGAGAGAGAGAGAGAGAGAGAGAGAGAGAGAGAGAGAGAGAAAAAAAAGGGAGAAAGAGAGAGAGCGAGAGAGAGAGAGAGAGAGAGAGAGAGAGAGAGAGAGAGAGAGAGAGAGAGAGAGAGAGAGAGAGAGAGAGAGAGAGAGATAGGGAGAGAGAGAGAGAGAGAGTGAGAGTGAGTGAGTGAGAGAGACAGAGACAGAGACAGAGGCAGAGACAGAGAGAAAAAGAAAGAAAGAGTAAGAGAGAGAGGTAAATAGAAAGAGTAAGAAAAACAAAGAATAGAGAAAGGAAGGAGAACAGAGAAGGAGAAGCCTAAGAAGAGGGAGGATAAAGACACCTCAGCCGTCTCGCAAGGAGGCTGGGAACAGACAAACTCCCGGAGAGCAATTTGGGTGATGGTAATTAATGCCTCCCCTGTGTCAATATTCACCGCGACCCGGAGGGAGCGAGGAGAGGGAGGGAGCGAGGGAAAGGGTGGGGGAGAGGGGAGAGGGAGGGAGTGGGTGGGGAAGGAGGAGGCGGGATGGGGAGCGAAGGGAGGAGGCGGGATGGGGAGCGAAGGGAGGGGGGGAAAGGGGAAAGGGAGGGAGCGGGGAGAGGGAGGGTGCGGGGAGAGGAGAAAGGGAGGGAGTGGGTGGGGAAGGAGGAGGCGGGATGGGGAGCGAAGGGAGGGGGGGGGAGGAAGGGAGCGGGGAAGGGGTAAGGGCGAGGGAGCGAGGAGAGGGAGGGAGTGGGTGGGGGTGAGGGAGCGAGGAGAGGGAGGGAGTGGGTGGAGGAGGAGGGAGAAGGGGGAGGGAGGGAAAGGGAGAGAGGATGGAGGAAGAAGGAAGGAAGAGGGAAGGATTAGGGAGAGGGTGGGGAAGAGAGAGGGAGAAGGGAAGGAGGGTGGGACAGGAAAGGAAAGAGGAAGGAAGAGGGAAGGAGAGGGTGGGAGGTGTAAAGAAACATGATGGGAAAGGGTGGGAAAGAGAGGGATTGAGAAAAATAGTAGAGGAAGGAGGGAGAGAAGAGAAGAAGCGAGAGAGAAAAAGAGAAAATGAAGGGCAAATGACGAGGCGAAAGGAAGCGAGAAGAGATAAAGAGTGAGTGAGAGAGAGAGAGAGAGAGAGAGAGAGAGAGAGAGAGAGAGAGAGAGAGAGAGAGAGAGAGAGAGAGAGAGAGAGAGAGAGGAAACAGACAAGGATAGACGAATGAAAGAAAGACATGAATAATGAAAGAAGAAAAGAGACAGAGGAAAGAAATATATAACAGATATAGAATAAGGAAAATCTGAAAATGGAAAAGGAGATAACAAAGAGAATAGATATGGGAAGATAACGAATTATAAAACAAACAAACAAACAAACGCAAAGGAAAGAGAATAATCTCTCAGGAGAACGTTATTCAATATACACACAAAGTACATACACGAATTCCTTTGCGATTTATACATCAAACCAAATATATAGTCATTGCATATTCAGAAAGATGAGCAAATAGTAGTCCCAAATCTCAGATAAGATAAAGGATAAAAGATTTGAAGAACATTACATACATGTAATATAACGTCAAACGCAAGTGCCTTTCACTTATTACATAAATATATATATATATATATATATATATATATATATATATATATATATATATGTATTTATTTATTTAAAATACATATTAATCATGTCATCACCATGAGTAAGGTTGCAACAGCGTTTCCATGTCCGATAAGGAGGTGGGGAGGGAGGGGGGTGGAGCCAATGGGGGAGGAGGGAACGGTAGCGCAACAGGCATGAGAGAGAGAAAATAGTGTTATTTGCATTCATACATACAGAGAGGAGAGAGAGAGGGGGGGGGGGCAGAGAGAGAGAGAGAGAGAGAGAAAAGAGCGAGACTGAGAGAGAGAGAGAGAGAGAGAGAGAGAGAGAGAGAGAGGAATAAAAGAAAAAAAACACGGCATAAAAAACGTTAAATGAAATAAGGTAAAACGAAAAGGGAAGAAAAGCGAAGAGACGGCCAAGAAGGAA
>BOPN01000381.1:350431-357931 GCA_017312705.2 Penaeus japonicus
TTTCCTTCCTTCCTTCCTTCCTTCCTTCCTTCCATCCATCCATCCTTCCTTCCTTCCTTCCATCCTTCCTTCCATCCTTCCTTCCTTCCTTCCTTCCTTCCTTCCTTTCCTTCCTTCCTTCCTTCCTTTCCTTCCTTCCTTCCTTCCTTTCCTTCCTTCCTTCCTTCCTTCCTTCCTTCCATCCTTCCTTCCTTCCTTCCTTCCTTTCCTTCCTTCCTTCCTTCCTTTCCTTCCTTCCTTCCTTCCTTCCTTCCTTCCTTCCTTCCTTCCTTCCCTTCCTTTCTTCCTTCCTTCCTTCCATCCTTCCATCCTTCCTTCCATCCATCCTTCCTTCCTTCCTTCCTTCCTTCCTTCCTTCCTTCCTTCCTTCCTTCCTTGTAACGCGTGACTGGGAACACTGCGGGAGTCTCTCGCCGAAATCCAATCACAGCTTTCCAATTACTGACGCTAAGGCTGCGAAGGGAGTGAGAGGGAGGGAAAAAGGTGAGGAAGGAGAGGGAGGGAGGAGGGAGGGAGGAGGGAGGAGGATGGAGGGAGGGGGGATGGAGGAGGATGAAGGGAGGGAGAGGGAGGGGGGAGGAAGGAGGTAGAGGAAGAAGAAGAGGAGGACGGGAAGGGATAAGAGGAAGGAAATAGAGAGAAAGAGAAAGAGATAGGGAAGTAGATAGATAGATAGAGAGAGAGGGGTTCTCTCTTCCCTCCTCCCTCCCCCCTCCTTCCCTCCCTCTCTTTCCCTCTCTTTCCCTCAATCTTTCCCTGACAATTAATGAAATAAAAAGGGGAGTGCTTGGAGGGCCATATTTTAGATATCATGAGCGGTTAATTGGCTTTTATGAGCATAAAAAATTGGCTTGATAATTGAATTCTGCGATCTCGCGAGAGAGGGAGGGAGGGAGGGAGGGAGGGAGGGAGGGAGGGAGGGAAGGAAGGATGGATGGATGGATGGAAGGATGGATGGATGGAGAGAGGGAGGAAGGGAGGGACGGAGGGACGGAGGGAGAGGGAGAGGGAGAGAGAGAGAATGAGAATGAGAGGGAGAGAGAGAGGGAGAGAGTGAGGGAGAGAGAGAGAGGGAGAGGGAGAGAGGGAGAGAGAGAGAGAGAGAGGGAGAGAGAGAGAGAGGGAGAGAGAGAGCGAGAGGGAGAGGGAGAGCAAGAGCGAGAGCGAGAGGGAGAGGGAGATGGAGATTGAGAGTGAGATTGAGAGAGAGAGAGAGAGAGAGAGAGAGAGAGAGAGAGAGAGAGAGAGAGAGAGAGAGAGAGAGAGAGAGAGAGAGAGAGAGAGAGAGAGAGAGAGGGAGAGAGATTAAGCATTTATTGTTACCTGATTGCCAACATATACTGATCGCTGATTATCTTGTACTGATACTGGGACCCAACTATGCATGCAATGGACGCTAGATTAAAATACGTGTATTTTTTTCCATTTCAGTTGATGTGTATTCTTTTTGCTTTTACACTCTGCAGGGAGAGAATGTAATAAAAAAATATTTTATACCTGTTACGCAAAAACATGATAGGCATTTCAGTGCAGTTAATGGCATTTAGCTGTGATACAGGCGTTCACACGAAATCGGTAACACACACACACACACACACACACACACACACACACACACACACACACACACACACACACACACACACACACACACACACTCAAACACACACACACACTGTTTGTCTCCCTCTTTGGTATAAGAATCAGAAAGAAGCCAAAGAAGAGGAAGAAAAAATACATATATTTATCAAGTAAATCAAGCTTACAAACTGAATGAAAAGGATTTATTTTCTTTTGTTTTCTTAATTAAAATTCTATTTTCCAGGTAAGAGTGTCTTCTCGCGGACTTCATATGTTTGTGAGTATTTACAATCCTATGTATCTTACGTAAAGTCCCAAGACTGAATTAGCTTCATACTAAGTGCAATTTGTGCTTGAATTTTTCATCATACATCGTACAATAAACATTATTTGTAGAGTTTACTGAAAATGTATCCAGAATATGAAACAAATTTGCGTAGTCAAATATGTAGTATATTTGACTAAACCGGTTTGAATATAAGAGTAAGAGTCAAATTCTGATTAATAACAAGAAAACTGTTTTGAGGAAAATGAAGTGTCAATGAACAAACTATAATTTACATCAACAACACTACGAGCTTAAACAAAATGGCGACAACCCCACAGAGCTTCGGATGTAAACAAAACAAATGCGAAGCTAAATAGACTTGCTTGAATATCAAAAAGAGACTAACATGATTGTAATAATATGACCAAAATCCGAAGATAACCTAAATTCAACAGCAACAGCACCAGCAGCACCAGCAGCAGCAGCAGCAGCAGAAGAAGAAGAAGAAGAAGAAGAAGAAGAAGAAGAAGAAGGACGACGCTGGTTAAGCGAATGAAATAGACAATAAAAGGAAATAGAACGACTAATATGCAAATTGCACAACCTAAGTTAAACTGAATTATAAAAAAACAACAACAGTAAACAAGAAATGTAACAACAACAGCAAAGATGATGATAATGATGGTGTTGCAACTACCATTGATAATGATTAGGGTAATAGCAGAGGTGAAAATGATTATAACGACGATAATGAAGATGATAATGATAACGATAATGGTAATGACGATGGTGAATGGTAATGGTAAAAAGTTAATAATCCCCCCCCTCTCTCTCTCTCCCTCCTTGCCCCCTTACCCTCCTCTCTCTCTATCTCTCCCTGCCCCCTTACCCTCCTCCACTCTCTCTCCCTCCCTGCCCCCTTACCCTCCTCTCTCTCTATCTCTCCCTCCCTCCCTCCCCCCTCCCCTTCGTTCTCCTTGTTTATCTTGGCAGGTGAATCCTTGTTTGGACAGGTAGGAGCATAGTTCAGGTGGCCAGAAGTCAGGGAGAAATAACATTGGGTGAGGCGGGGAAGAGAGGTGGAGGTGGGGGTGGGGGTGGGAAGGAGTGGATGGGGGAGGGAGGTGTCTCGTTATTGTGGGTTTGTTTCTTCGTTTTATGTTTTTTCTTTGTTACTTTTTAAAATATTTCTCTCTCTCTCTCTCTCTCTCTCTCTCTCTATCTCTTTCTTTCTTTCTCTCTCTCTGTGATGGGTGTCTTAGTCTGTTGGAACTAATAACCCAAATAAGGTATTGATGCCAGGCACAGGGTTTATACAGTTCAGGTTTACTCCATAACGCAGATAGTCTGACGTTATGGTACACGATAAGTAATATACACAATGACTACAGTAATAAACACTATCACGACACGTATAAACAGGCGGAGAAATCAGGTGTCAACAGTAGCGCAGTCGATCCCGGTCTGTCTTTATGTTCCAGATTTCCTGCTTATATGGAAGAGGTTCGCATCCACCATCCCCAATGGGGGTTATGGGGGAATGGAAGGTAGTCTGGAATGTAGGAGGCGTGACGGTCGAAGGTATTAAGTTTTTTTGAGGGTCTAGGTACCTTGGGAAGGCAACTATGTGTGAATTATCTATCCGTCAAAGTTGACCCGACCTGACCCGGCGATTGCCTCGCTAGTTAGAGTGCGATATTCGTATGGTATTTGTATAATGATCTATGGCTGTATTTGATATCATATATAAGCATGCTATATAATCTCATACTCTCTTTCAATCTCTCTCTCTCTCTCTCTCTCTCTCTCTCTCTCTCTCTCTCTCTCTCTCTCTCTCTCTCTCTCTCTCTCTCTCTCTCTCTCTCTCTCTCTCTCTCTCTCTCTCTCTCTCTCTCTCTCTCTCTCTCTCTCTCTCTCTCTCTCTCTCTCTCTCTCTCTCTCTCTCTCTCTCTCTTTCATTCTCCGCATGGCAGTGATAATAATGATGATAATAAGAATGATAACAATGGTAACGCAATACTAATGATGACATTATAAAGATAAAGATATTGATAATATTAGTAATCAATTTAAGCATATCTACGCTGGCAACAACATGCTAATAATATGAAAAAATGCAATTTGCAGACATCCGGTTTCGTTTGTCTGTTTATGAATAGGTCAGAGACACAGAGATATTTTTGTGCTTTTGTGACAGATGTTCAGTGTCTGTTTTACTTCCTTCTCTTTCTCTCTTTCGATTTTGTTTTATTTATTTATTTTTCTCTCTCCCCCTTCATTTTGTTTTCTCTTCCTCTGTCTTTCTTATTCTATTTGTCTCTCTCATTTTTTCTCTTTCTCATTCTCTGTCTTTGTTTTTCTTATTCTCCTTTGCTTTTTTTCTCTCTCTCATTGTCTTTCTCTTGGTATCTCACTCTCTTTCTCTCTCTTCCCTCTCTTTCTAACTCATCTTCTCTCCCTCCCTCCCTCCCTCCCTCCCTCCCCACCACCTTCCAATTTCCTCCTTCCCTCCCCCACTTCTCCCTTCCCCTTCTCTCACACACTATAATCCGGCTATTAAGAAAAATAAGAAAAAAAAAGAAACAAAAACACACAAGCAAATCTCCCATACGTATTAATCACGATACTAATTACCTGCTAACAACAGCCCTTAATCACCCCTCCTGTTGAAGTGTCAATTAGCCATTGTCATTCCCTCACGATAACCGCCCTTAAACGATCAATTGCACCGTTGGTATATTTTACACGGACGTTGAAAAGTGCTGCTGTTGGCTGTTGCCCTGTGCGATGACAGCTCTCATTTCGTTGCTGTTTTTTTTTTTTTTTTTTTTTTTTTTTTTTTTTTTTTGGGTGTCGTCGCTGTTATTGGCTAATTATTCGTTCGTTCAGGTGAGGCTGTTGTCGTTCGGAAACGTGTGTTGTGTTGGGCTAAGATGGAACGGATGGGTATTGTTGGTTGGAAATGGGTGTGTCGGGTGTGTGTTTCGGGTGTGTGTGTCGGGTGTGTGTGTGTCGGGTGTGTGTGTGTGTGTGTGTGTCGGGTGTGTGTGTGTGTGTGTGTGTTTGTGTGTGCTTGTGTGTGTGTGTGTGTGTGTGTGTGTGTGTGTGTGTGTGTGTGTGTGTGTGTGTGTGTGTGTGTGTGTGTGTGTGTGTGTGTGTCGGGTATTTGTATATGTTTGTGCGTGTGTGTGTCGGGTATGTATGCCGGGTGTGTGTGTCAGGTGTGTGTATGCGTGTGTGTGTGTGTGTATGCGTGTGTGTGTGTGTGTGTGTGTGTGTGTGTGTGTGTGTGTGTGTCGGGTGCGTGTGTTATTTTTTGTGTGTTTGTTTGTGTGCTTGTGTATTTTGAGGTTTATTTTTCTCTGTATACTCTCTGTCATAGTTCATAATTGCAAAAATAAAAAAGTACGAATGAGAATGTGTGATTCTACAATGCAAGATGTGTAATTTGTGTTCCACTGTGACATCTTCATTAGCATTCGTAATTTCGCTCACTCCCCCCCCCCTCTCTCTCTCTCTCTCTCTCCCACACACACACACTCTCTTTCTCCACCTGCCCCCCCCCCCTCTCTCTCTCTCCCACACACACACACTCTCTTTCTCTCTCTCTCTCTCATACTATATCCCCCCTACTCTCCCCCCCTCCCTCCCCCCCCCCTCTCTCTCTCTCTCTCTCTCTCTCTCTCTCTCTCTCTCTCTCTCTCTCTCTCTCTCTCTCCCTCTCCCTCTCCCTCTCCCTCTCCCTCCCTCCCTCTCTCTCTCTCTCTCTCTCTCTCTCTCTCTCTCTCTCTCTTACAACAACAATAATGAAAACTGAAATTCATCTATTATTTTAGATTTTAGTTTCGGTTATCTAATCAGTGGGTTAAAGTGTCAGTATGCCAACAGGTTAATAATTGTTAAAATTATAATGTGCGTGTGCGTGTGATTGTGTGTGCTTTTGTGACTGTGCGTGTGCGTGTTCTTGTACGTTATAGTTCGAATTATATTTTCGGTTCCCAAGGTGTTTCTTTTGCGTATTGTTCCATTGAGTTCAACCGGCTGTAAAAGGATGTCTTGATTATCTTCGTTTTTTTTTCTGGTAATTATCTTCCTTAACTCTTTCTTCTGGTAATTATCTTTTCTTGCGCTTTCCATCCACTTTCCGTTTTTGTTTTGTTTTTATTTTTGTTTGTATTCTACCTTTTTTTTCTCTTTTTTTTAACTGTTCGCTTATCTTGAAAGTCGTTGGCGAGATGGTCTGTTGACTGATGGACTTTTTGCTACTTTTTAGCTACTTTTTGCTACCTTTTTGCTACTTTGGGGAGGAACTGTTTCTCTTATCTTTTAAAACAAACAAGCAAACATACAAAAGTTTGGTGTGTGTAATTACAGGAGATCAAGAATTAGATTGAAAACATTGGTTTGTGTTTTGAGTTGAGGAGAGTCTACATCAACACGAATTATTCTGCTTTGTTTGTTCGTGTGTGTGTGTGTGTGCGTGTGTGTGTGTGTGTGTGTGTGTGTGTGTGTGTGTGTGTGTGTGTGTGTGTGTGTGTGTGTGTGTGTGTGTGTGTGTGTGTGTGTGTGTGTGTGCTTGCGTGCGTGTGTACGTGTGTGTTGTATGTGTGTGTGTGTGTTATGTGTGCGTATATAAGTATATGTGCGTGAGCGCCGTGCATGTGCGTGTACATGTACGTCTGCATGTCCGTGCATGAATAATATACACCTCACCGGCAAGAGAAACGTTTTGTTATCCCAGGGTGTGTGCCAAAGCCATCCCGGAAAGGATCAAATGTTCCCAAGATAAAGTATTGATTTCGTGGCTTTGTTTCTCCTCCGCGTAATCAGAGCCTCCCAGTCTTTCTGTGGCTTTTTTTCCCCCGTACGCAGATTAGTACTCCTGCAACGTTGCTTCTTTGTTTGCAGCTTGAGCGGAAATTATACCCGACCTCACTTGGGACGTGGATAATGGCTCTGCCTGTGGGAAGGCCGGGATTGGGTTTTCTATTTTGATTTGATTTTTTTTTTTTTTTTTTTTTAGTTGTCTTTTTTATCTTTATTTTTTTCTTTTGGTTTGATATGATTTTTTTATCTTTTTTTTTTCTTTCGCTGGAACTTTTTATTGTTATTATCATTATCTTTCTCTTTCTCTATCTGTCTAGTTCTGCCTTTTTTTCTCTCTCTCTCTCTTTCCCTCTCTCTCTCTCTCTCCCTCTCTCTCTCTCTCTCTCCCTCCCCCTCACCCTCTCTCTCTCTCTCTTTCTCCCTTCCTCCTCCCACTCCCTCCCTCCATCTCTTTGCGATTCCTATATATATAGAATTTCCGGTCCTACAGTCCCCTGTGTATATATGAACGTAAAATTGGGACATTCCGTGAGCAAAGTGTTGCGGCCACTGCTGAATTTGGCGTCCAGAGATAAACTTTAATTGTGAACTTTAATGTAATTGTTAATTTGTGCGCCGGGATTATCGGTCGCTTTCGGCTGAATAATGGTTGAAATACACCAGGTCTGGTTGCTGGTATATGCACGTGCACACGCAGATACACACACTCTCGATTACGGACAGAGAGGTGTGCTTGATGATGTGTTTATTTATGTACGCCGTGTATGTATGTATTCGTTGACGCATATATTCAAGTTCTTTAATTCACTCATACAGATGCAAAC
>BOPN01000381.1:390431-392931 GCA_017312705.2 Penaeus japonicus
CAAAGAGAGAGAGAGAGAGAGTGACAGACAGACAAAGAGAGAAAGAGAGAAATAAAAGATAAAGTGACAGAGCAAAAGAGAGGAGAGGTGGAGGCAGAGTAAGAAGAAGTCGACGACAGACCAAAAAGAGAAAAGGGCGTTATCAGAGTAAGAGGAAACGAAGAGGAAGGCAGAGGGAGGCGGTGGCAGGCTAGCAATGCGTCAGTCAGGGAGTGAAGTCTCGCTGACGGATGGCCGGCTGTTAGACTCCTTGTTGGGACCGTCGCCTCCGCTCCACCTTCCGAGCTGTCTCTCTCTTTCTCTCTTTCTTTCTCTCGTTTCTCGCTTTCTCTATTTCTCTCTTTCTTTCTCTCGCTTTCTCTCTTTCTTTCTCTCGCTTTCTCTCTTTCTTTCTCTCGCTTTCTCTCGTTCTTTTTTTCTCTCGTTCTTTCCCTCGCTTTCTCTCGCTGTCTCTCTTTCTTTCTCTCGCTTTCTTTCTTTCTTTCTCTCGCTTTCTCTCGTTCTTTCTTTCTCTCGCTTTCTTTCTTTCTCTCTTTCTCTCTCTTTCTCTCTCTCTCTCTCTCTCTCTCTCTCTCTCTCTCTCTCTCTCTCTCTCTATCTATCTATCTGTTTATTTATCTATCTATCTATCTCTCGTTTTCCTTTTTGTTCTCCTCAGTCTTCATCCTCTTTCTCTACCTCCTCCTTCTCTTCCACTTCTCCTTCTCGTTTTTCTTTCTACATCTCCTTCATTCGTTTTTTCTATATTTCTTATTCTTATTTTTTATCATTTTGGTTTGTTTCTCTTCTTCTCTTTATCCTGTTATCTTACCATTCTTATCTCTAGTCCTTCCTTCTATATACGTTCTTCACTTGCTTCATCTTTTTGCTTCCCTATCCTCCATCTTCATCATTCATCCTGTTTTTGTTTCCCCTTTATCTTTCCCCTTCGTCCTTGTATCTGCATCATCTTCCCTCCTCTCCTCACCCCCCTCCTCTCTCCCTCATTCTATGTTACTACATCTCCCCTCCCCCTCTCTCCCTCCTCTCCCTCCTCATCCCCTCCTCTCTCCTTCTTTCTATGTTCTTACATCTCCCTCACCCCCACCTCCCCCTCTCTCTCTCATCCCGTCTCCCTTCTCCATTCCTACTTCTCTATTTATCTTCCTCTTCCATCCTCTCTCCCTCCTATGTTACTCCATCTACCCTTTCCTCCATCCTCTTCTTCTCTTTCTATTACTCCATC
Organism: Penaeus japonicus; assembly: GCA_017312705.2. NCBI lineage: Eukaryota > Metazoa > Arthropoda > Malacostraca > Decapoda > Penaeidae > Penaeus > Penaeus japonicus. The sequence goes on from BOPN01000381.1 coordinate 391,657, forward strand.
TACCCTCTCCTCCTCTTTCCTCCTCCCTCCTCTTTCCCCTTCCTTTCACCTCTGTCTTCGCATTACTCCCCATCCTCCCTCTTCTTCATCCATCGCCCCCTCCTCCCTCCTCCTCTTCCTCTATCTTCCCATCCTAACTCCTCATTCCTTTTTCTCCCTACTCCCCCCTCCTCTCTCTCCTCTGCCTCCCCCCCCCCACCCCCTCCTTCCTATCCTCCCCCTCTCCTTCCTCTTCCTCGTATCTGCATCATCTCCACCTCCTCCTTCTCCTCCCTCCCCCCTCCCCCTCCCTCTCCCCCTTCCTGTTTTCACTCTAGCACGGCCACTATGTTAGCCGAAGACACGTTCAAATCCTACATACACAGCCATTTGACTTTGTAAACACGGAACGATGCGAAATTATGACAAAACGGAACACTGGATTAAACATGGGGCGGGGACCGATGCGCCGTGTCCGATTGCCTGGATTGAGGCTTCGTTCGAACACGCATTGAGCTGCAGTCGCCTAATTCAAGACGGATAAGTTAGTGCTCGAGACCCTAATTCTTCCACATGGACTATCTATCAGACTTAATAGAATACTAGGAATCTATCAGACTTAATAAGAATACCAAACAATACACAAAACACACACACACACACACACACACACACACACACACACACACACACACACACACACACGCAAACGAAAGTGTCAACCAACATATGACCAACATCGCAGATCCAAGTGCCAGCGCCGTACAAAGTGTGTGCGTGTGTGCGTGCGTGTGTGTGTGTGCAAGGAGTCTCAGTGCATTCTAAAGGAATGAACAGACAAAGGCAACTCCTGCGAGGCTCCTTAACCTTCCCTCCCGCATAACAAAGGCTTTTTCTGGCGGTTCACATGGACTAACCTTATTTCAGAGGACGCCCCTCGCTCGGCTATATTTCATACCCTGCTCTCTCGCTCTCTCGCTCTCGCTCTGTCTCTCTGTCTCTGTCTCTCTCTGGTTCGCTCCTTCTTTCTCTTTTTCTTTCTCTCTGTCTGTCTCTGTCTCTGTCTCTGTCTCTCGCTTTATTTTTTTATATTTCGCTGTGTCTGTCTATCTTATATATTATCCTCATCTCCCATTATCAAAGCGATAGATTGGAGTATCATGAGGCTTCCGTTTTCTATTCATCGGTGCCTTTGTATCCGTATCGCTTGCGGTCGGGTGCGAAATAACGGCGTTTCGGGAGTCGTTATGATTTCGGGTGAATACGGAGTGAGATTGCGAAGGGCGGCGTCTGGGA
>BOPN01000381.1:397931-400431 GCA_017312705.2 Penaeus japonicus
AACACACACACACACACACACACACACACACACACACACACACATACATACATATATATATATATATATATATATATATATATATATATATATATATATATATATATATAAAGAGAGAGAGAGAGAGAGAGTGTGTGTGTGTGTGTGTGTGAGAGAGAGAGAGAGAGAGAGAGAGAGAGAGTGTGTGTGTGTGTGTGTGTGAGAGAGAGAGAGAGAGAGAGAGAGATACAAACACAAAATACAGATCTGTACATACGATCCAAGAACACACACACACACACACACACACATCAGTATGTGTATACATGTACGTCTCAAGCATGTGCGTATGTGCGTGGAGGAGGGCTGCGCGCCCCCCATACTGATGTGATTCCCGATCAATGCTGAACGAGCTATGAAGGTAATTCCTGTATGGCTTTTGCCGGAGCGTCTGTATTAGCCTCCTTGGTTCTTGTTTGTTTGTTTGTTTTTTGTTTTTTTGTTTTGTGTTTTGTTTGTCTTTTGTAGGTAGGATTATTTCTGCTTTCTGGTTTGGTTTGGTTTGGTTTGTTTAAGTTCGGTTGTTTTGATTTTTTTTTTTTTTTTGTCTTTCGCTTTTTTTTATTTCCTTTTTTTTCTCTTCTTCTGTCCTCCTCCTCCTCCTTTCTGTCCTTTTTGTTTAATTTCCCCTTCCCACCCTCCTCCTCTTCCTTCTTTCCATCCTTCCTCCCTTCCTTATTTCATTCCCTCCTCCTCTTTCTCCTCCCTTGCCTAATCCTCCTCATCCTCTTCATCTTCCTGCTCCTAATTACTCCTCTTCCTCCTCCTCCTCCTCATTCACCGCCACCACCACTTCCAGGTCCAGCACCAGTTTCATCACCACCACCTATTCCTCTTCCGCCTCCTCCTCATCATCATCTTCTTCTTCTCCTTCTTCCTCCTCCTCCTCCTCCTCCTCCTTCTCCTCCATCTCCCCCTCCACCTCCACCTCCCTCCACCTCCTCCTCCACCTCCCTCTCCCCCACCACCTCCACCACCTCCTCCACCTCCCTCTCCCCCACCACCTCCACCACCTCCCTCTCCCCCACCACCTCCTCCACCTCCACCTCCCCCTCCCCCTCCCCCTCCTCCTCCTCTGTTTTCCTCTGAATATCATACGCAACATCAATTGATAAGATCAGCCATTGCAACATTTTAAATTCATATTCCGTTGCATTCGTGATCAAAGCAGAGATTAAAACGGCGCTTCTGATGCTTCCACAAAAGCGGGAAATGTTAGGTTTTGAAATTCATTTTTTTTTTTTTTTTTTTTTTTACATTAATTTGAAATACTTCGAATATATTTATACGGATTGTTTATTAACCTTTTGGAACATGCCATTAGCTTTGGTTCATTTTGTGTCCTTTGGTGGGGTTTTTGATATGTCTTGAACTTATTAATGCGTTTGTGTATGTGTGCGTATGTAGGTATGTATGTAGATGTGTGTGTGTGTGTGTGTGTGTGTGTGTGTGTGTGTGTGTGTGTGTGTGTGAATGGTTGTGTACATGTATGCTTGTATATATTTATATTCTATCAGTAAATTCTATTTTACTATTTTTCAAAATCCACTATATGCATTCAACACGATCACCATTATTATCAAATTTCACTTTCCGTTCGTTTTCCTTTACAATCGTCTTCACTTTTTTCTTTCTCATAAACGTTTCATGCACATAACATTTAAAGAAAATGGGAAACTTAAATAAAAAAAATAGCAGGGGAAACTACGGTATATACTTTTATTCATGCATGAAGACTGTCGAAGGGGTTTGGGAAGCATCAGGGGATGGTGATATGGATCGTTAGACACGGGGAGGAAGGGAGAGGAGAGAGGAAAAGAAAGAGAGAGGGTGGAGAGGAGAGAGGAAAAGAAAGAGAGAGGGTGGAGAGGAGAGAGGAACAGATGAGAATGGAGAGGAGAGAGGAACAGATGAGAATGGAGAGGAGAGAGGGAGAGGAAGAGGAAGAGGAAGAGTGAGAGGGAGAGGAAAAGGGAGAGGGTGGAGAGGGAGAAGAGGAACAGATGAGAATGGAGAGGAGAGAGGAAAAGAAAGAGAGAGGGTGGAGAGGAGAGAGGAACAGATGAGAATGGAGATGAGAGAGGGAGAGGAAGAGGGAGAGGGAGAGGGAGAGGAAAAGGGAGAGGGTGGAGAGGGAGAAGAGGAACAGATGAGAATGGAGAGGAGAGAGGGAGAGGAAGAGGAAGAGGAAGAGGGAGAGGAAAAGGGAGAGGGTAGAGAGGGAGAAGAGGAACAGATGAGAATGGAGAGGAGAGAGGGAGAGAGAGAGAGGGTGGAGAGGAAGAAGAGGAACAGATGAGAATGGAGAGGAGAGAGGAAAAGAAAGAGAGAGAGTGAAGAGGAGAAAGGAAAAGAAAGAGAGAGGGTGGAGAGGAGAGAGGAAAAAAAGAGAGGGAGAGGAAGAGGGAGAGGGAGAGGGAGAAAGAGAGGGAGAAGGAAAAGGAGAAGGAGAGGGAGAGGA
>BOPN01000381.1:410431-415162 GCA_017312705.2 Penaeus japonicus
GCAGCTTCTTCCGGTCAGATGTCATATCGTAAATCATATTCATCATATTCATATCACATATCACCATCCTCCTCCTGTGCCTCCTATCTGCACCTTTCTTCCTCGTACCATAACTATATTTTTTGTACCATAACTATATTCTTCGTACTATAACTATATTCTTCGTACCATAACTATATTCTTCGTACCATAACTATATTCTTCGTACCATAACTATATTCTTTGTACCATAACTATATTCTTCGTACCATAACTATATTCTTTGTACCATACCTATATTATTTGTTCCATAACTATATTCTTTGTACCATACCTATATTCTTTGTACCATAACTATATTCTTCGTACCATAACTATATTCTTTGTACCATAACTATATTCTTCGTACCATAACTATATTCTTTGTACCATAACTATATTCTTTGTACCATAACTATATTCTTTGTACCATAACTATATCCTTTTGGTTATGCTACGTGCCACATCACAAGGGCTTTGGTGTGTTTCTTTAAGCTATTCCGTTACAGCTAATGCCTTTGAGATCAAAATCTACATCGAGTTGGGTATAGATGGTTCAAGAAGCTTAGGTTTTTTGCAATTTTATCAACACGAGGGTGTTATTTGTTGATTTTTATTATTTTTTAATTATCAGACTTCTATCCATCATTGATCAGTTTTGTCTTTATTAGTCTGTTCTTGTACTGATACAATTATTGCAATAGAAGCAATGCAAGAGCAGATGACGGAGATTTCTTCGGTTTTTTCTTTGATGTGCAACCGATCATTGAAAGAAGTCGTTTTCATTTTCGATCTCCTGTCGTTCTGCTTTTCTTTTCTCCTTCTTTTTCCATTCCTTAATTTCTCCATTTTCATCGGTATTTTCCTAGATAATGTTTTTTTTTTCCTCTTCACTAGATCCCTTATTCTCCAACTGCATATTGATGGCAACCTTTCTACCTGCTTTCCCTGCTTTTTTCTTAATTCTTCTCCTCATGTTCTCTCTCCTTTTTCTCTCCTCCTCCTCCTGTTCTCTCTCCTTTTTCTCTTCTCCTCCTCCGCCTCCTCCTTTTCATTACCCTCCTCCTCCTCCTCCTTCTCCTCTTCCTCTTCGTCCTTCTCCTCTTTTTCTTTATTCTCCTCCTCCTTCATCTCCTCCTCCTCCTCCTCCTACTACTACTACTCTTCCTCCTCGTCCTCCTCATCCTTCTCTGTATTATCCTCCCCCTCCTCCATTTCCTCTCCATCTCCCTCTCCCTCCTCTCCCTCTCCCTCTCCCTTCTTTTCCTCTCCTCCTCCTCCTCCTCAAGTAATATATATTCTACGCAAAATAATCACCATCATTCATGTCATTCATACAGCTGCAATGGTAATAACTGGTAATGATGATATTTCTAATGATAAGGAGGATGAGTGTAAAGAGTAGTAATTAAGATACTATTTATAATGATGGATTAATTGTGAACATAATGCTAACAACGATAATGAAAATAATGCAGATGATATTGATGATGATATGAAAATGATAGTCATTGTTATGATGATAGTAATAGCAAGGATAGATAATGATAATTATGATGATAATGATGATAATGATGATAACGATAGTGATAATGATGTCATGTGTTATAAGAATCTTAATAATAGTGATAATAATTTATAACATTGCTAATTGTGTGTGTGTGTTTCTATGCATGTTTGTGTATATCCACAAACATTCAGAAAACAACAAATCCCACCCCCTTTCACCCCACACACCCCTCCCCCTTCACCTTCACCCCCTCCCCCTTCACCTTCACCCCCTCCCCCTACACCTTACACACCCCTCCCCCTTCACCTCACACACTCCTCCCCCTTCCCCTTCACCCCCTCCCCCTACACCTTACACACCCCTCCCCCTTCACCCCTTCCCCCTACACCTTACACCCCCTCCCCCTTCACCCTCACACACATCCACACAACATATTAAAATCAAGTAATTAATGTATGCGACTCGCCCAGCGTCAGCGTTGCCAAAGGCCGCGTTATGTCGTGCCTGACTTCTAGGTGTTGATTGGATGTCTGAGGGAAGGGGGGGGGCAAGGTGGAGGGGGGGAGGGAAGGGTGGCAGGGAGGGAGGGGGGGAGGGAGGGAAGGAGAGGATGGCAGTGTTTCTCGGTGGCAAATTGCTAATACCAGGGCGGGAGGGAGCGGGGTGGGGGAGGGGAGGGGGGTAGGGTTTGAAAGGAATGGAATTGGGTAAGGAGGGAGGAGGAGAAATGGGACGGGGGGGGTATAGATGGAAGGAAAAGGGGAAGAGAATAAGAAGGTGGTGGGGACTGGAGAGGAGGAAGGAGGAGGGGGGTTTGTAAGTGGACGGGAGAGGAAAAATGAAAGAAAAAATAAAAAAGAACGGAAAGAAGAAAGAAGAAAGAGAAGAAAACGACCAAGGAAAAAAAAACAAAAACGAAAAATAAAAAAAAAAAAGATAATGAAGAAGAAGACGAAGAAGAAGAAGAAGAAGAAGAAGAAGAAGAAGAAGAAGAAGAAGAAGAAGAAGAAGAAGAAGAAGAAGAAGAAGAAGAAGAAGAAGAAGAAGAAGAAAATGATACGAAGAAGAATATAAGAAGAAGAAGAAGAAGAAGAAGAAGAAAAGGGAGAATAATAAGAAGAAAATAATACGAAGAAGAATATAAGAAGAAGAAGAAGACGAAGGCGACAACGAAGAAAAACAGAAAAAAATAGCAGAAATAGATAATAAAAAAGACGACGACATCTAAGAAGACAAAAAAAAAAAAAAAAAAAAAAAAAAAAAACTGGAAAAGGAATAGACGAAGACACATCTTTCCCTCAACTGTTCTCCTTCGCGTCGTCGTCGAAGAGAACTTGTCATTTTTCTTCCCTCGGCCACATCGGCGAGACAAAGACACGGCACTGATGAAACGGGCGGTCAAGAGTGCCAAATGCTCTTAGAATGGCACTCTTTTTTTTTTGCCCTTCTTTCCTTCTCTTCCTCTCTTGTTTTTTTGTTTTTTTTTCTCTCTCTCTCTTTCTTTGTCTCCCCCTTTATTTCATTTTTCGTACTATTTATCATCTATCTTCTTTTCTCTCTTTCTCTGTTTCCTCCTTTCTTCCTATGCATTTTGTTTCTCCTGTCTTTCTTCCCTCTTTTCTTATTGATATTTATTTTCTCTCTCTCTTTCTCTTTTATTTAACCTTTTTATTCTCTCTTTCCTACCTTATTTTTCTCCCGCCTCTCTTCCCTATTTCATACTATTTCTCATCTCTCATCTTTTCTCTCGTTCTCTCCTTCTCACTTCTTTTCATCTCTCTTTCCCTCCCTTCTACTCATCTCCCTCTTCGTGTCTCTCTCCTTTTCCCTTTCCCCTGTTCCACTCTTTTCTCCCTTTTATCTCTTCCGTTCCCCTCTCCCCTTTCCTTCTCCCTTCTCCTCCTCTCTCCCTTCCCTGTATCCCCCCCTCCCCTTCTCTCCCTCGTCCTCCTCCTCCTCCTCCTGCTCCACCTCCTCCTCTTTCACCTCCTATTTTCTCTTCTCTTCTCTTCCTCCTTATCCCTTCTCCCCTAATCAATATGTCCTTTATATTAAGAAATAGAAAATGAAAAGAAGAGAGAGAAACACACACACACACAGAGCGAGAGAGAGAGTAAGTGAGAGAGAGAGAGAGAGAGAAATAGAGGGTGAGTGAGAGAGAGAGAGAGAGAGAGAGAGAGAGAGAGAGAGAGAGAGAGAGAGAGAGAGAGAGAGAGAGAGAGAGAGAGATAGAGATAGAGATAGAGATAGAGATAGAGATAAATAGATAGATAGAGAGAGAGAGATAGAGAGAGAGATAGAGAGAGAGTAAGAGAGAGAGAGAGAAAGATAGATAGATAGATAGATAGATAGAGAGAGAGAGAGAGAGAGAGAGAGAGAGAGAGAGAGAGAGAGAGAGAGATAGAGATAGAGATAGAGATAGAGATAGAGAGAGAGATAGAGATAGAGAGAGAGATAGAGATAGAGCGAGAGAGAGAGAGAGAGAGAGAGAGAGAGAGAGAGAGAGAGAGAGAGAGAGAGAGAGAGAGAGAGAGAGAGAGAGAGAGAGAGAGAGAGAGAGAGAGAGAGAGAGAGAGAGAGAGAGAGAGAGAGAGAGAGAGAGGACGTGAACATCACTTTAAAGAAACGAGAAATGACGTTGACACACAAAACCTCCATAATACGTTATGCAAATGAGGGAATTTGCACACAAGATGTTATGTACGAAAAAAGACGGACCGGGTGTGCTGTACAGGAAATGTATATTTTGTACATGCATGTGTGTGTGTGTGTTTGTTTGTTTGTGCGTGTGTGTGTGTGTGTGTGTGTGTGTGTGTGTGTATGTATGTGTGTGTGTTTCAGTGTGTGTGTGTTTGTGTGTGTGTGTGTGTGTACGTGGTTGTGTGTGTGTGTGTGTGTTTGTGTGTGTGTTTGTGTGTTTGTGTGTGTGTGCGTGTGTGTGTCTTGTAGGCGCGGAATCTAACGCACACGGAATACTGAATTATGTAAGTGAAACCTGAACGCACACGCGACAAATAAAAGGACAACCCTAATGAGATAGAGCTGTCCAGCGTTGCCAATGTTGACGTGGAAGGGGTGCAGCATTACCATAGTAAATAAGTATATGGGAGGAGGAAGGAAGACGAGAGAAAAGGTGGAAGATAGTGGAATAAAGATGCGAAGTGAAAGGAAAATGATTCAGGAAATAAAGGATCATATAAAAT
>BOPN01000381.1:415262-420262 GCA_017312705.2 Penaeus japonicus
CCTTCCTAACTGTTTGTTTGTCTCAACTGCTTTTTTCTCTCTCTTTCTTTCTCTTTTCTCTCTCTCTCTTCTCTCTCTCTTTCTCTCTTCTTTCTCTCTCTCTCTCTCTCTCTCTCTCTCTCTCTCTCTCTCTCTCTCTCTCTCTCTCTCTCTCTCTCTCTCTCTCTCTCTCTCTCTCTCTCTCTCTCTCTCTCTCTCTCTCCCCTCTCTCTCTCTCTCTCTCTCTCTCTCTCTCTCTCTCTCTCTCTCTCTCTCTCTCTCTCTCTCTCTCTCTCTCTCTCTCTCTCTCTCTCTCTCTCTCTCTCTCTCTCTCTCTCTCTCTCTCTCTCTCTCTCTCTCTCTCTCTCTCTCTCTCTCTCTCTTTCTCTCTCTCGCTCTCTCTCTCTCTCTCTCTCTCTCTCTCTCTCTCTCTCTCTCTCTCTCTCTCTCTCTCTCTCTCTCTCTCTCTCTCTCTCTCTCTCTCTCTCTCTCTCTCTCCCTCCCTCCCTCCCTCCCTCCCTCCCCCCCTCCCTCCCTCCCTCCCTCCCTCCCTCCCTCCCACCCTCCCTCCCTCCCTCCCTCCCTCCCTCCCTCCCTCCCTCCCTCCCTCCCTCCCTCCCTCCCTCCCTCCCTACCCCTCCCTCTCCCAACCACCACCCCCCCCTCTCTCTTTTATCCGTCCTCGACCCTCCTCAAGAGCAAACGCAGAACGGTCAAGTCAGCGTAATAAAAGATCTTTGTGTTTTATTGAGTAGCATAAATGGCAAAAGGGTTGACGTGTCTGTCTCCTTTGGTTTGCCCTTTGCAGGTTCTTTGTTGGGCTGGGTGTGGTGGGTTAGGCTTTTGGTTTGAAGAAGGTTGTTGTTGGGGTTTATTTCGTGGGCTTTTTTTTGTAGGGTTTGGGTTTTTTTTTTTTTTTTTTTTTTTTTTTTTTTTAATTGTGGGGTTTTTATTTTGGGTTTACTCTTTTTGGGTTCATTCTGTTTAGGTTCATTATGTTATTCATTGTTTCGGTTGAATTAAGATATCTTTTTTAACCCATTGGTGATACAAAAAAATAGTTCATTTATTTATTAAGAGTGAAAAAATACCCATTTACTCATACAAACCTCGCCACTTGACTCACCCAACTTGACCAAATTAACTCACCAAACCTCACCGATTCACTCATACAAACCTCACCAACTTACTCACCAAAGCTCACCCATTTCCTCACCTCCCCCCCAAAAAAAAATCCCCCCCCTGTAACCCCTCCCTCCCTCAACCCTTCACTTCTCTCAAACTCACACGAGCGTCAACCCCAAAGAAGTGTCTCGTATTTCGCCTATTACGTCAACCTTGAACTTTCATCACAAACTCTTTTTCTTCTGTATCGAATTAGTCATTTTTACGTTGTCATTATTATTATTTTTTTTTTTCGTTTTGGTTCCGTGATGCCGTGTTATATTTTGTTTTTATTGATTTATCTTCGTTTTTATTATTATTTTCATGGTTATTCGAAATTCCTGTCTTTGTGAAAAGATAGATAGATAGATAGTTGATGGATACATAGATCGTTGTATGTACCTATTCATATACATACATAATGAGTAGGAGAGGGGAAGAGATAAATGCATAGTATGATACATATATATGTGTGTGTGTGTGTGTTCGTGTGTGTGTGTGTGTGTGTGTTCGTGTGTGTGTGTGTGTGTGTGTGTCTATACAGAGGTAGGGGTAAATCCAGGCAGACTGATTTTTCTGTCTGCATATATCTCTGTTTCCTATTTCCTTCACCTCCCTCTCCCTCTCCCTCTCCCTCTCCCTCTCCCTCTCCCTCTCCCTCTCCCTCTCCCTCTCCCTCTCCCTCTCCCTCTCCCTCTCCCTCTCCCTCTCCCTCTCCCTCTCCCTCTCCATCTCCCTCCCATCCTCTCTCTCCCTCTCGCTCTCCCTCTCCCTCTCCCTCTCCCTCTCCCTCTCCCTCTCCCTCTCCCTCTCCCTCTCCCTCTCCCTCTCCCTCTCCCTCTCCATCTCCTCCCATCCCCTCTCCCTCCCTCCTTTCTTTCTTTCTTTCTTTCTTTCTTTTCTTCTTTCTTTCTTCTTTCTTTCTTCTTCTTTATCTTTATCTTATTTTCTTCTTTTCTTTTCTCTTATCTTTCTTTTCTTCATATTCTTCTTTCTTTCTTTCTTTTTCTTTTCTTTTTTTTTCTTCTTCTTCTTCTTTCTTATCTTATCCTTTCTTTTCTCTTCTTTCTTTCTTTCTTCTTTTCCTTTTCTTTCTTTCTTTCTTTCTTTCTTTCTTTTCTTGCTTTCCTTTCTCTTTCTTTCTTTCCTTTCTTCTCTTTTCTTCTTTCTTCTTATTCTTTATTCTTTCTTCTTTCTTTTCTTTATCTCTTTTTCTTCTTTTCTCTTTTCTTCTTTTTTTTCTTTTTTTTTTTTTTTTCTTCTTTCTTTCTTTCTTTCTTCTTTCTTCTTCTTCTTCTTTTTCTTCTTTCTTTCTCTTCTTATCTTTCTTCTTTCTTTTTCCTTATCTCGACTTTTCTTTCTTCTTTCTTCTTTCTTTCTTCTTTTCTTCTTTCTTCTCTTATCTCTTTTCTTTTTTTTCTTTCTTTCTTTCTTTTCTTCTTTCTTTCTTTCTTTATTTTCTTCTTTCTTTCTTTCTTTCTTTCTTTTCTTCTTTCTTTCTTTCTTTCTTCCTTTCTCTCTCTCTCTTTCCTTTTTTATCCTTATTCCTTCTTCTTTCCTTGTCTTATCTCTTTCTTTCTTCTTCTTTCTTCTTCTTATTCTTTCCTTTCTTTCTTTCTTCTTTCTTATTCTTTTCTTCTCTTTCTTCTTTTCTTCTTCTTTTCTTATCTTTTCTTCTTTCTTCTTTTCTTTCTTTCTTCTTTTCTTCTCTTTCTTCTTTCTTATTCTTTTCTTTTCTTCTTTCTTTCTCTTTTCTTTTCTTCTTTTCTCTTTCTTTCTCTTTTCTTCTTTCTTATTCTTTCTTCTTCTTCTTCTTCTTCTTTTCTTTTTTTTCTTCTTTCTTCTTTCTTCTTTCTTCTTTCTTCTTCTTCTTATTCGTCTTTCTTCTTCTTTTCTTCTTTCTTTCTTTCCTTATTCTTTCTTTCTTTCTATCTTCTTTCTCATTCTTTCTTTCCTTTCTGTTTTCTTTCTTTTTTTCTTCTTTCTTTCTTTCTTTCTTTCTTCTTTCTTTCTTTTTTTTCTTTCTTTCTTTTCTTTTCTTCTTTTCTTCTTTCTTCTTTTCTTCTTTCTTCTTTTCTTCTTTTTCTTCTTTTTCTTCTTCTTTTCTTTCTTTATTCTTCTTTCTTCTCTTATTCTTTTTCTTTCTTTTCTTCTTCTTTCTTCCTTTATCTCTTTTCTTCTTTCTTTTCTCTTTTCTTCTTATTCTTTTTCTTTTCTTTCTTTCTTTTTTTTCTTCTTCTTCTTTCTTTCTTTCTTTCTTATTTTCTTTCTTTTCTTCTCTTTTCTTCTTTCTTTCTTTCTTTCTTCTTTTTCTTTTTCTTTCTTTCTTTCTTTTTTTTTCTTTCTTTCTTTTTCTCTCTCTCTTTCTTTCTTTCTTTCTTTTCTTCTTTCTTATTCTTTCTTTCTTCTCTTTTCTTCTCTTTTCTTTTCTTTCCTTTTATCTCTTTTCTTTCTTCTTTCTTTATCTTTCTTTCTCTTTCTTTCCTCTTTCTTTTCTTCTCTTTTCTTCTTATCTCTTTTCTTCTCTTTCTTTCTTCTTTCTTCTTATTCTTTCTTTCTTTCTTTCTTTCTTTCTTCTTTCTTCTCTTTTCTTTTCTTTTCTCTTCTTTTCTTTTCTTTTCTTTTTTCTTCTTTTCTTTTCTTTTCTTTTCTTTTCTTCCTTTATCTCTTTTCTTTCTCTTTTCTTCTCTTTTCTTTCTTTATCTCTTATTCTTTTCTTTCTTTCTTCTTTCTTCTTTATTCTTTTCTTCTTTCTTCTTTCTTATCTCTTTTCTTCTTTCTTTCTTTTCTTCTTTCCTTTCTTTCTTTCCTTCTTATTCTTTTCTTTCTTTCTTCTTTCTTCTTTTCTTTCTTTATTCTTTATATCTTTTCTTTCTTTCTTCTTTCTTTCTTATTCTATTCTTTTGTCTTTTCTCTTTTCTTTCTCTCTCTTTCTTTCTTTTTCTTTTTTTTTCTCTTTTCTTTTCTTTCTTTCTTTCTTTCTTTCTTTCTTTTCTTCTTCTTCTTCTTCTTCTTTCTTTTCTTCTCTTTTCTCTTCTTCTTTATTCCTTTTCTTCTTTTCTTTCTTTTTTTCTTTTCTTTCTTTTCTTTTCTTTTTTTCTTTTCTTTTCTTTTCTTCTTTTCTATTTTCTTTCCTTTTCTTCTTTTTTTTCTTCTTCTTTCTTTCTTTTTTTTTTTTCTTTTCTTTTCTTTCTTTTTTCTTTTTTTTTCTTTTTTCTTTCTTCTCTTTATTCTTTCTTCTTTTCTTCTCTTTTCTTCTTTCTTTCTTTTCTTTATTCTTTTCTTTCTTTTCTTTCATTCTTTTTTTATTCTTCTTTTCTTTCTTTTCTTCTCTCTTTCTTCTTTTCTTTTCTCTTTCTTTCTTTTCTTCTCTTTTTCTTTCTTTCTTTTTTATGTCTTTCTTTCCTTTTCTTTTCTTATTCTTTCTTTTCTTTTCTTTCTTTTCTTCTTTCTTTATTCTTATTCCTTTCTTTTCTTCTTCTTCCTTTCTTCCTTTATCTCTTTTCTTCTTTCTTTTCTTCTTTCTTTTCTTCTTTTCTTTCCTTTATTCTTTCTTCTTTCTTTTCTTCCTTTTCTTCTTATTCTTTTCTTCTTTTCTTCTTTTCTTTTCTTCTTTCTTCTTCTTTCTTATCTTTTCTTCTTCTTTCTTCTCTTTTCTTTCTTTTCTTTCTCTTTCTTTTGTTCTTTCTTTTCTTTCTCTTTCTTTCTTCTTCACCAAAGGCCCACGCGCCACTCCAAACCATGACGCGTCCCAGAACCTCCCCTTACATGGTGAGACGAGAGCACGGCACCCACATCAACCCCCCCCCCTACCCCCCTTACCCCGCTCCATCTCCCTCTTCCATTTTACCCCCCTC
>BOPN01000381.1:460262-465262 GCA_017312705.2 Penaeus japonicus
GTTGATTATGCAATTTGAATGTTTAATTAGTAATGTTGATAAAGCAAGTTGATGCTGAAAACGAGAGTGTATATATATATATTTTCTAACCATGATATCAACAGTAATTTATAACATTTTCTAATACGAAATCAGGAAAGAAATACCATCTTACATAATTACGTACATAAATGAGCTTATTCCACAAGATATAAACGAGTATCAACTTAAGCAAACTTAAATTCCAACCAAAGATATTTATTTACGAATCCTTTACGACCTTCTCTCCTCAAAAAAAAAAAAAAAAAAAAAAGGAGCTCGACCAACTAGTTATCTCGAGAGACACGGGATTCTGGCGCGACTTCGGCTACGGGATGACCTGCCAGTACCGGTCGGACTTCCTCAATGTCCAGGGTTTTGACGAAGACATCATCGGCTGGGGAGGAAGGCGACGTCACCATCCGCAGTAGGGTCGATCTGAATATCGTCGCTTCGTCTCTTTCCTCTCTGTTCTGTTGCCGCAAGTTCTGCGAAGAAACGTGTGATTGATGTGTATATGGATGTATTAAAACAGTCGCAATAAAGGCGGAGACTTTAGCACGTCACGTTCCGAAGGAAAAAATTAGGTTCCTCGTCAGGTGATGAAAAAAACAAAAAAAACAAACAAATAACAATGGCGTCACGCATCCAGTGTTTCTTTTGTTATTGCGACTGCGTTCCATGTCGTTATTAATAATCCTTTATTGACCACACTGTTACTTAAGAAGAAAATATGATCCTATTCACTCCTATTCACACCACCTATGTGTGAACCGCAAGTTCCTATATAACACAAACCCCTCCTCGTAATTGCATGATTTATTGACACATCAGTCGAAACTGACGGATCAGACATTGGCAAAGATGATTGGATTCAACTTGGAAGTGGAGCGGACTGTGTAGAGATTAGAAACTGGATAGTTCATGTACGCTTTGTTTGATAGTTGTTTGATAGTCCTTAGTAGTTTGTCATTGTTAGAGGAGGTTGTACTAATAGGATTTTCACACTTTGGTACATTTGAAACTACCACTGTATATATATATATATATATATATATATATATATATCGAAGTTTCTCAAGTTTCTTAAGAATCAGAGCTTGTCATCATCACAGCAACGTAAAGGACAACGATATTAAAAGAACACACGAAAAAAGAAAATATCAGCTATAAAAAAACCCATCCTCCCACGAGAGAAAACAAAAAAGAACAATATAACAGAACGAATAACATCCGCAAAGAAGTCCATTATCAATGAAAAGCAAACATTATAGACAAACTAACAGCCCCGTTTCCCATCCCACAGGTACGTCAAATCGAGGCTCTCTGTGATCATATAGTAATTATTTAACAAACTAACAGCCCCGTTTCCCTTTCCACAGGCACGCCAAATCGAGGCTCCATGTGATCATATAGTAATTATTTGACAAACTAACAGCCCCGTTTCCCTTCCCACAGGTACGTCAAATCGAGGCTCCATGTGATCATATAGTAATTATTTGGCAAACTAACAGCCCCGTTTCCCTTCCCACAGGTACGTCAAATCGAGGCTCTCTGTGATCCGCTCCACCGACCCGGGCATCTTCCACTTGTGGCATCCGAAGGAGTGTTCCACGTCCCTCTCAGCTGATCAGTACCGTGCCTGTATCACTTCACGTGCTTTGAACGAGGCCTCCCACGCCCACCTCGGCCTCATTGCCTTCAAGGACGACCTCGGGAAACACCCTCTAGGCGCCGATGCACTCACCGGCAGCCAGACTCTTGAGGAACAGCAACTCAAGGCGGAGATGTAGTCGTCAAAACGTTTTTCTTTTTTTTTTCTTTTTTTCTTTTTCTTTTTTAACGATTCCTGAGAGCTGTTTTAATTAAAGATAATAAGAGAAAAAAGATACGCTGTGCAGTGCCTGTGACTAATGCCTCTCTTTCCAGAATTTTCTATGCGGAAATAAATCTGCTGCAGATATATATAGATATATAAATGTGTGTGTGTGTTTGAAGAAATAACTTTGGAAATGTTGCTACCTTCACGCTCTACTTCTTCCAAAATCACAGCCGAAAAGTAGCCGATTTAAATGCATATTATGAGCATGTGAAAAAGACAACTTTCAATGGTTTGCTTAATGGAGATAAAGTCATTATTTTAAAAAGGATAGAGTGTTTATTAGACTGGAATTTGTTCGGAGATCATCCATAAGAAAAAAAAAATGTTTTATCTGATCACCCATTTCTTTTTTTCTTTTTTTTTTTTTTTTTTAATATTTTTCTTAATCATCTTTTTTTTTTTAAATATGACAAGAGTTATGTGTGATATTTCACCTGTATTTCGTGTATTAACCCTTTGGCTGTGGTCCAAAATACACTTACAGTATAAGTTCAAAAAAATACATTATTTATTTTGTCTTATCTTATTTCTACAACAATAAAAAACAAAACAAAAGCAAAATAGAAATGATAAGTAGAAAAAGATGAATATACATGAAGTCATTTGCAGTATCAGTATTGCTTCAAGTTGCACAGACGATAAAAAAGAAGACAAATATAATTAAACATTATCTTAAACAGATTTTTTTTAAAACGACTGAAAATATAACAAAAAAAAAAGATATAGCAGCCAAAGGGTACAAAAACAGACAAACAAAACAAGAATAGTCTAAATTCCATTAAAAGTGTATTGTCATCATAATTTTCATGATATTAATAACGAATGTTGTAATAATTATCATTTTTGTATGAATATAATGTTTGTAAAATAGTCACCCGTTAAGAATAGCCGTTGATATAAATACCCGTTTTCTATGTAAACTTTAAGAGCGTAATAAGAGTTCATATTTGACGAAAAAAAGTAATATAAGAAATTTTGACTTTCCGTTTGTTTTTGTTTTTTTCTTCTTTTTTAGCCATTGAGCTCTTTGGTTGTATATATATTTCATTTTTTCCCTATTATTTAAAGTCATTTTTTTTCATTTTGGTTTGTGTATTCATCAACAGTATTATACTTATCTTTTTTTGTACGTAATTCAAACGAATTTTATTTTAATTTTTCTCACTTTTTTCACTGCAACAAATTACGTAATAATTGTATATATATATATATATATATATATATATATATATATATATATATATATATATATATATATATATTATAATTTCAAGGAAGATATTATCATGTCTCGTTTTATCTTGTATTCTGAAGAAAAACAAACTTTTACTCACAGTATATGAACATTCCTACACCAATTCATTTTTTTCTTTGTATTTATTGTTCAGATATTCAACCAATATAATGAAAGTTTCTGTTGTGATAATCTAAGGCATTAGGGAAGAGCAAAACAGAACAACAGAATACCAGTCCAGATAGTATATAGTAGGTCTGTGTCTCTTATTTATTTGTGGCAAAACTATGTGAAGGCAAATGGGATCCTTGGTATTGTTATGGCAGAAAAGTCTCAAGAGGAAATATAACCATACATGCATACGTGTGTGTGTGTGTGTGTGTGTGTGTGTGTGTGTGTGTGTGTGTGTGTGTGTGTGTGTGTATGTATATATATATATATATATATATATATATATATATATATATATATATATATATATGTGTGTGTGTGTGTGTGTGTGTGTGTGTGTGTGTGTGTGTGTGTGTGTGTGTGTGTGTGTGTGTGTGTATTTGTGTGTGTATGTATATATGTATATATATATACATACATACATACATATACATCTATACATATATACAACCTACGAATTCAGCTAAAACGGACATTTCAACAATGCCCATTACCTTGCAATAGAAAAAATATCTCACCACTCGAACCAATTATCATCTCGGCAAATGAGACTCAAAGGACCCATTCAATCAATGAAACTTTTTTATAAAACGTAGATCAGAGACCGTGCATTGTAATCAAGAGGCCTGCTGATGAATAGCATGGAGTTCCGTGTGTGATATTCATTGGCAAGTTGTTTCATTTCATTTCATATTCATATTTCATGTTATTCTGTTTTCTTTTCTTTGTTTTTTATGAGTCACTTAAAAGAAAAAGGTAGAAGGACTCTTATTAAGAAAATCAAAATAAAGAAAAGGCATTTGGATTAAGCCAAGTATCTGTTTTCTGTTGTTGTTTTTTTTTCTGAAGTGAAATTTCAAAATGCTCACACGTGAAGTGCTTTTACGACCGTTAAAAAAAAATAGAGCAATTGTTTTCCTGTCTCTCCGTGTCACTTGTAATAAATGTTTTTTTTTTTTTTATTGTAACAACCGTATTACAGATTAAGACTAAGAATAAAGCTCCCGTGATCCACATTCAACATTCTTTATTCATTTTTTTTCAAAGTCTGTACGAACAAATGTTTTTGTAAGTGTAGCCACAGAAATGTACTGAGTTGTACCTCCCTTTTACACCAGTTAGATATATGTATATATATATCAACTAATCAAAGATATGAAAGCCTTCTATAAACAGGTGCAGTGTGAAGTTATTTCTTTAAGAACATGAACAATATACAGAAATAAGCATCCATCGAGAGTTGACATGACCTTTCTTGAAAATCAGGTCAATCTACAGGAAGTGTCGTATTCAGATCTAGTCATACTCTCATTGTTTTAATATTCCCCGATATGATTTAAGATTCTATGTGCTGTTGTTTATGATAATAATACCTTCAAAACCAGACGAGAAAATTAAGGAAACGGATCAATTCTTGTAGTTATATGACAATACTCAATACTTACGGTGAACCATGTACTCCTAAATATTATCATAAGCAACACAGAAAACGGAGGGCAATCATATCGAGGGGTAACTGAACATTTTTCATGAGTAACTTTCTCAACTCGTAAGAATCTCATGGTTATACTTACTATAATTTCTTTACAGTGCACCTCTAATGTGATCTGATCTTGTCGTCTTCCAGAAGCTGTATATGTGAACTTCTATATTGCTGTCACGATATATTGTTAAGGATTTTACATGTACTTAGTG
>BOPN01000381.1:482762-485262 GCA_017312705.2 Penaeus japonicus
CAGGTAACTTAAAGAGTGTTTTTAGAATTTTAATGAATCATAGCAGGACCATGTCAGTCGAATTTTGCCACGGCTTGCGTTTACTTGGGTGCTTTTTTAATCGAAATCTTGGTTCTTCTTGCGTTCCCCTTATATTCCCCTCATTTTACCTGTCAAGGTCGAGATCAAGGTCAAAGCCCTTTAAGAACTTGCAAGCTAAGCCCCTGGTTGCATCATTCCTGTCTTGGCAACGACGGCAAAGGATGATGACGTCCTAAAATAGCCCAAAAATGAGGAGATGTGAGGTAGGCCTATCTCACGGCGGCCCGAGTATTCCGGCTTTATGCTGGAAGAATTTCGCCCAATAATAGTTCATTTCTCGAACATATATCGGTCTCTTCCTCTGTGACACCACTTCGACGTGGGGTTTCGAGATTGTGCTTCGATCGACGTACCGTTTGCAGGTTGATTGGGTGAAAGTAATAGGTAAAATGAAGGACATATTACGTGAATATAGGATGGCGAGCTTTGGGGAATTTTGGCCGTGTCGGTGTTTGTGTTTTTTTTTTTTTTTTTTTTTAGGTGATGGTTATATAATTTTGTGTGTTTTCTCTCCTCTTTGCTTTACTGGTGTTCATATTTTCGTGTTATTTAAGTATGATTCGAACGTTGACATTTTTTTAGGTCGAAATTAGTAGCGTTTTGAGATCATATATTGGTTTTACTGGATGACCTCTCTTTGTATTTGTTTGTTTTTGTCTTGTTTCATTTTAAGTCTACTTTATTCTAATTTTAAGTTTATGTAAGGGTTTCAGATGTGGATAAGACTTGTTATTACATTTATATTGCATGGGAAATGAATAAAGATAATAGTAAAGGCATTTATAGCTTGATTTCATTCACAAAATTATATTGGCTTTCTGTGGCCGATGATGAAAAGCTTATATTCCTATTAATTCCAGCTCAATAGTGGCTTGGTCAGACCTGAATATATGTGATTTAAGTCTGTTGGCTTTTGCAAGAGCACATCAGGTATGGAATCCAGTTAAGAATATGCAGGTGTATAGTATGCATTTGCCAGTAACTGTTTACATAGGAATATAACATCTTCATATATTAGAAGATGTTTGACTCGTTCCTCACTTGAGAATGAATTACCAGGGTGGTCTACAATCGCTATATTGCTAGAATATATACGAGGGAGTTTTTTTGCCTTTGCTGTATGCGTTGTATATGGCCATTACTTTAGCTTGTCATTTTAGTGCATTCCTATTCTTAACATTTACCTTTTCACTGAGACCAAGAAATTGTTCTCCTTCAGTTATGATTATTCACACTTTCTAGTAACCTTTCATAATGTTATTGACTGTTCTTGTTCTGTTCGTATAATATTATGTTTCTGAGTGAGTGAGTGAGTGAGTGAGATAGAAAATTAATTCATGGAAATATTGAATTAACTATTTGCAGTCAGAAAACTATCTGTATTGATTTTCTGGCAATTCTCTGGTGTTCATTTTTTCTGACATATGACCATACAAGTGTATGTTTGTAACTGACTGTATGATAGATAAGTTTATCATAGCCATTCCCAGCTTTGATGTGGTGGAGCATGGTAGTAGGCCTTGTTTCTCTTATTCAACATTGCTATATTTAGCAGCTTCAGCAAGATGTACTTGGCATGGGGACACCTTGTTTATAAATGCATTTGATCCTCTCTTCAAATGGAAGTCTTTCTTTGCTGCTGTTTTGTTATATTATTTATATTTGTTATTGTAACATGTCAATTGAAATGTATTTTATCATTTTATAACAAAATTGATTTTATTGGCACATTGTAGACATTGGGCATGGTTTGAGTCACCTTCCCTTCCTCTTCCTGTTCTGCCTGCCCATCTTTCATCTGCGATACTTTAGAGCAACAAGTCGACAACTTGCTATGTTCCATCGGTCTATGAAGATAGTGCTTGCTAGAGATCATGGATGGGTGCCATTCAAGGCTCTCTCTCCTGCTGGTACTAGAAGAAAGTGATGCCATCTAGGTTTAATATTATGGCAATTATAGTAATTAGGACTGCAATTGTCATAATCACTCATTCATTACCAGAGCTTCTGTGTCATGTATGTCATTACACTTGTATGCAATGGATTAACAATCAAAACATAATTACAGTATACAAATATCCCTACAAATTTCTTCAAAGAATGTAAAGAGTGTATGACTCAGCATACCCACAGAACTAGATTTCCTCTTTGTCTAATTCACCTTCAGAAATATCTATACACATCTTCCATTCCAACTTCTAGATGTCTCTCCACGACGGGACGCACAGCCCAGAAGGACAGCTGGCTCAACAAGCTCCTCGTCCGAAAGATCGAGCCCACCAAGGAGTCACACTCCCGCATGCTCTCCGACAAAGAGGTTATATATGAGCTCCAGACACACAACCTCAAACCAGGAACAGGGGAGGAATATCTTAAGAACTAGTGAGTGTTTTCTTTCTTCTCTCTCTTTATCACTCTT
>BOPN01000381.1:505262-515262 GCA_017312705.2 Penaeus japonicus
GAAGGAAGGAAGGAAGCTCGCGAGAACGCCTGGCGACACCCTGGCTGGGACGAAGTGGTGGCTTACACAGTCCCTCTCATTCAGGAGATGCATGCTCGGATTCTCGTCCCTAACACGTTCTCCCCTGCTCAGTAGATCGACAACAGCAACAACAATAACAACAGCAGAAGCAGCAGCAGTGGCAACATGATGTGGGAATTAGTGTTGGGGGGAGACTTTCAATTTCTTTGCCTTGTATGTGTAGAAGGGGATTTAATATATATATGCAAAATAGATAGAAAGAATTGATATGAAGAGTTATTATAAATATAAGGTAAAAAAAAGTAATTGTATTGATATAAATGATGATAAAAGGTTATTTGTTACAAGGTAACTGAGCATGTTAGGGGGTTTCCTTGTCACTTCATCAGAGAGGCACATTGTACAAAGACCCTCAGAAGCAGTGGAATATGAAATAGAGGATTTTTTTTTGTTATATTTTGAAGATATATATATATATATTTACATATATGTATATGCGTTGGTATGTTGTGTTTGATGACTTGGGTTTAGGCAGTAATCAGTGTTTATGTAATGTGTAGTGTTGTTTTAGCATTTTAAGACTGGATTTTCAATTTTGTGACCAGTTTTAAATTTGGACTTGCCATTTGAGTCTTAATGGGGAAAAATATGAAAACTAATACATAAATATGCCCCTCCTTTCAAGTATTTTCATGGCTGATGAAAAACGAAGAGAGAAAGGAAAAAGAAAAGAAAAAAAAAGATGATTATTTTTGCACCAGTTGTAGCAGGGCTGATGTGCCTTGATTTAAATGTTGATCATCTATGTGTACAGATGACACAGTGTGTTTATAACTCTGTGTCAGGCGAGACATCCAACTTTCACACCACATGCCATAGCCTGGTTAATTAAAGAGGCTGTAAAACTGAAATTTTAAGTAGCAAATATTATTGTCTTTTATTTGGACTGATTTTGAGGCTAAAAATTCATTCAAGGTTTTTTATTGTTTTTTGATTTGATATTCAGTACTACTATATAACAGTTTGAAATCATTTACTTGCATATCATGATCCATGTGTACAGCCAGAAGAAACTGTGTAATCATGTGTTGTTGCTGAATTTTGTAAATATATATTTTTTTCTGAATGTATGAACACCTTGATTTTTTTTGCGTTTTTTTCCTCTTTCGAGTCTTGGGAATGCGTGTTACAATAAAGCTATCCTTACCCCTGAAAAGAAAAATCACCACAGCATGATGATAAAGAGAAGTTGCATCCTGCATAGCTGTATCAGCGGGCCATTACTTTCTGTTCGTTTTCTCACAATGTCTGATGAATGCTGGTTGACAAAGAAGCCATCTCTGGGTATTTAGCCAACGCACATGAACACTTGAGAGCCCATGCTAAACCTTTACTCACACAGGCATATGTAACAAAGAATTGTACATTTCACTGTATCTAGAATACAAACTCAAGTCTTTTTCACTGTGTGTTTCCTTTTCACTGATTGAGATATTGTATCATGTGATGTTTATAAGTATGTGACTTGAATTCAGTGATATATATATATATATATATATATATATATATATATATATATATATATATATATATATATAATTATATATATAAGCTATTGTCATCAAAGTATAAGTTTCACAGTAGAAGATATAGGTTCTCTATTTAAAAGAATATATTGAAAGTAGTAATGCACAGACGCAAACTAAATTCATATAGAAAGGCGAAATGTGAACTGAAATCTGGACAACATCCGAGGAATGAATTGTGTGTCACGTGTCAGCAGCGAACAAGCACAGGAGGTTAGAGAGAAATTAGATATATAATATAGATACTTCTTAACTGTCCAGAAATAGATCAAGATTACAGATCGAAGCTAAGCGTGCTTCGGAAATAATATATATACTTCCAAATATATATATACTTCCAACACTATTCCCGCTCTTAACCATTGTCGCCTGGCGGTTACTGTAGTGACGGGGCACCACGGTGAGTAAGAACCAAGCTCAGATAGTCTCAGCACTCACTGACAGTCGGGCTCGCCTCAGTGCATATAAGCCTGGTAGAGAATCTGTTCCGCAAATATGGCTTATCCTTATCCTGTTGTTAGAAAGTCATTTATTTTGTGAGGTCTCACTACTCGCCCCAAACCACGCCAATGTCACAAAAAAGTGTGAAAGTAATAACTTTCATTCCCATCTCGCATAACGAGCACGATTACCAATTACTCTTGCATTTACTGGTTTGAATATCCGTCTCCCATAGTGAACTTTTACTGTGATCGCTCGCTCTCAACACATGTCATCCTATATTACATCGACCGATCCCGTACAGATTCCAGTAAAGTTAGGCGAGTTCTAGTCTGAAGCCGTGTCTTCTCGAAGAACCCCGTATGGAAGCGGTCTAAGACTCGGTTGGTCCTCACGACATTTCGAGAAGCAAAGATGAAAATATTCAATGGCTGAATGCCAAGATAGAGAAAACAGTTCCAAAGTATTGTTTGTTTATCGTGTAAAATGCTTCCTCGCAAAGTTATTATCGTGACGAAAGGTTCTCAACTTTTTTTTCGCGATTAAGAATCCCCTTGAATTAAATCGAAAAAAATAAATAAATGACTTTAGAGATTTCTTTTTTGTCTACACAGCAACGTTTGTTAAATGAGTTCAAAATATGATTACGGTCTTACCATCTGCATCCCTCGGGAACCAATTGTAGCCCATTGCCATTGCACCTGGCAGACTAGAATAGAACCCAGGGATCTTAACCTTTGTGAAATATAGTGTAATAAGTCAAAATTCATGGCAACAATAATCAAATACTCTGGCTGGAAATCAAATACGCAAAATAAACAATGGACACATAAGTTAATCCATTGCGGACGGAAGATAGATTTGCTTGTCCAGTCTCCAGATAGTTTTATTTCAGAGCGAGGCAGCTTCACGCAACATGCCTCGAGTTTTCCCACTCGGTTTTAGTGTCGTGGGAAAACTAGAGCCATTTTTTCGTTCCAATTTTTAGAGAATTATATGTCATATCACAGGCTCTATTAATGCTGCAGTTGACTGAAATGGTAGTATAGGGTCCTTATTAACTATTTTCTTCATACTCAGTGTGATAGAAGTACTACTGTTTTATGAGGAGAAAAACAACTTTATTTTTTCGTATTTATGTACGAACGAATACGAAACATTATTACCATCTACAATGAAGATAACATGAAGAGGTAGAGAAGAGGAAGGAAACCTGTGCTTGTGACTGTTAGTGCCAAAATAAAAGGCACCCCTACTGGCAAAGGGGCACATTGTAGACTTTGGGCATGGTTTGAGTCACCTTCCTCTTCTCGTTCTGTCTATACATCCTTCATCTGCTGTATCTTAGAGCAAGGGGTCGGCAACTTGCGGTGTGCCATCGCTCAATAAAGATAGTGCTTGCTAGAGACCGCGGATGGGTGCCATTCAAGGCTCTATTTCCTGCTCGTACAAGAAGATGGTGGTGCCATCTAGGTTTTAGATCTTAGGTGAAACCCATTTTGCTTAATGTTACAGCAATTATAGTAATTATGACTGCAATTGTCATCATCAAGTCATTACTCATAGCAAAATAAAATAACATTGATCCAAAATCCCCGAATGTCATGTACGTCATGACGCCCGTCGTCAGGCTATTATAAAGCAAATATTATTAACAAATCTTGTTCTAGTTCACACGCGTTCAGAAAGATGGCGGGAACGCGTGGATATGGCGCGTGGACTCTCAATCATGCCAGTCAGTAGTGGCCGAAGCCGCTTGGGAACTGCTTGATTAAGAAATAAAAGGACACGCTGAGTTAAGGAGGAAAGGACACACTAAGTTAAGAAATAAAAGGACACGCTGAGTTAAGGAGGAAAGGACACACTAAGTTAAGAAATAAAGGACACGTTGAGTTCAGAAATAAATGACACGCTGAGTTAAGAAGGAAATGACACGCTGAGTTAGGAAGGAAAGGACACGCTGAGTTAAGAAGGAAAGGACACGCTGAGTTAAGAAGGAAAGGACACGCTGAGTTAAGAAGGAAAGGACACGCTGAGTTAAGAAGGAAAGGACACGCTGAGTTAAGAAGGAAAGGACACGCTGAGTTAAGAAGGAAAGGACACGCTCAGTGGACAGTGCGGCCTCTGCCCCTTGGGTGGACACGGTTTCAGTCAGCGGTTGTAACCAAGGCTCACAGGTGTATGTAAATTTTGGTAGTAACGATCAGAAGAAAAAAATAAAAAATGATACTGATAGTAATGGTGATAATAATGATAAGTGCAATGATAATAATAGTTGCCACATTAACAATAACGATAGTGAAATAATAATGATAGTGATGATATTGGTAGTAGTGACAATGATAATAATGATAATAATATTATTAATGATAGTAACAATAATCATAATAACAATCATAATAATAATGATTATGAAAATAGTTATAATAGTAATGAAAGTAATCGTAATGAAGATGATAATATTAATAAGGATAATAATAATAATAATGATAATAATAATGATAATAATTATAAAAAGAGTTATAATAGTAGTGAAAATAATCATAATGAAGAGGATAATATTAATAATGATAATAATAATGATAATGATAATAATAATGATAATAATAATAATAATGATAACGACAATATTAAGTATGGTTATGTTGATAATGATAATGATGATAATGATGATAATAATAACAATGATAATGATAATGTTAATAATGTGATGATAATGATAGTAAGAATAACGAGAATAATTATAATAGTGACAGCAATGATGATGATGATGAAATTAATGATAAAGATTATATTAATTATAAAAAGATGCTAATTATAATGATGATAAAAATGACAATGATGATAATAATGATGATGGATATGATAATAATTGTGATGATAAAAAATATAATGATGATAATAATGACGATGATAATGATGTATTGATAGTGATCATGATGGTAGTAACGATAACAATAATGATAATAATAACAATAATAATGATAAGGATAATAATAATGACAATGATAATGAGGATAATGATAATAGTCATGACAATAATGATGGTAATGAAAATTATAATGGCAAGATAATGATAGAAATGATAATGATATGATATTGATAACACTGATAATCATAATAATAGTGATTATAACAATAGTTCTTATGGTAATGATAATTATAATAACAATAATAAGGATTGTAGTCATGATGCTGATGATTATGATAATAATAACAATGATAATGATGATAATAATGATAATAATAGTGATAATAATGATAATAATAGTGATAATAATAATAATGTTAATGATAATGATTATGATAATAATAATGATGACAGTAATGATAATGATGATAACAATGATATTGATAATACCATTGATAACAATAATAACAATAATAATGATAATAATAATCATACACACACACACACACACGCACACAACCACAAACACAATTGCTTATCGAGTAAAAAATATCAGCAACGAATACTGTATAGACATTGCTAGCTCTATTGCATTCATGTCATGTATCGTCTCTACATACGCCAAGAGTGAAAGTTCTCTTGGTTGACGTGGCTGCCTTGCTCGACAGCTCTCCCGCTTTTAAACTGTGAGTTCTTAGTCCTTAGTCTTTCTTATGTTGATGTGGATACGATAAGTTTTATCTTGTGTGATCCTTGTTTCTCTAATAAGACGTGATCGGGTGAGATGTTGTCATTTTTCTTTTGGTTTGGTGATTTTCTCTTATAGTTTAGATAAAATGTCTAAGTGGTTCTGTGGAATGTATGATCAAAGCATTGTGTCCACAACTTATATTTATTACTAAATATGATACTTGTTTTTTTTTTTCTATGATTACGTTTTAAAAAGTTGGACGTCCCCCTGCATAGCACAAGCATGATGACTCAAAAATAAACCGCAACGAAAAATGAATGGAACAACCTTCAGTAGAATATCAGTATGAGGCGAAGGACTGTATTCTTGTTGACTTTAGTGCTCAATTGCAGACCCAACAAGTACTTGATTTCAGGTGTGCAATATGTCCAAGTCACAATGCTTCTGTTAATTTTAATGGTAATAGCTGCCGCCGATTTTGGTGATGATATTAAAAGGATGAAGAGCATGTGAATTGTGATGGCAGTATTACCCCAGATGATAAAGATGTTAATAGCTATGATAATAATCAGCATGATATTACCAGAGGTGAATAGGATAAAACATACGGTTCTGTTGACCAGTTACTGAGTTGATTTATTCTTCTTTTTGTAATTGGATTTAAAAATTATAACTCTCGGACCTGGTCATTGCGGTAAAATGGAACAACACCTTCCAAAGTGCTATTATACAAGTCTTGTTAACATACACCACAAACTAATAGATTGTGACGCGCACAAGTCGCCTCACATTCATCACAAAGTATCTGAAAATATTATTTAAACTACACTTACGTTCCTTCTGGCACACACGCTAAGCAACTGAATGACCATATGGACAGGTAAATACAGGTAGCTAATCACGCCTCGGTTCTGTACAGGGCGCCCCACACATGAGGATTTCCGCCCTCTTCCCCTTGCTCCTGGCCCTCTTGTGCCACGACGCCTTCGGAAGGGCGCCCGAAGGAGTGTTAGGTCGAGAGAATGTGGAGGAAGAGACGAACGGGACTGGAGAGGGTGCTGCACCGTCTTCCGAGGTCAAGCAGGGTGATTTGACCCCGTGGGAGCCAAGGTCATGGTCGTCGGAACGGAGAAGGAGGTCACTGGGAGGAGAGAGCCAAGGTGAGCGGGAATGACAATGATTAAAGCAACGAAATCAAATAGGATTATAATATCATAGGATATCGATGGTAATACTGCTACTGCTACAACAGTAAAACAAAACTGCACCGTAGTGACGATGCATATGAGTAAAAAAAAAAAAGAAGAAAAAAACAATCAACAAATTGATTCTAATGCAAGAGTTATCTAGGGAAAGTGAAAATGACATCACAAAACTTCATCGGCTTATTGGTTGGTTATCCCTTATGCTAATAGGTTGTAGGCCTATACTTCAGACGCCGAAGATTATTTACAACAAACGGTCTTTTCACGTGAGGACTCGAGCTGCTGTTTAAGCACGGATATATTGTATGAAGAAAATATGAGTGTAAGTGCACACACACACACACACACACACACACACACACACACACACACACACACACACACACACACACACACACACACACACACACACACACACACACACACACACACACACACACATATATATATATATATATATATATATATATATATATATATATATATATACATATACATATACACACACACACACACACACACACACACACACACACACACACACACACACACACACACACACACACACACACACACATATATATATATATATATATATATATATATATATATATACATACACACATATATATATATCCACACGCATTATTTTCTAACCCGTCCCCTGCCCTCAGGATACCATGAGCGAGGCCAAGAACCGTCGAGCGCCGAAGGAGGACTCGCCGCTGACAAGCCAGGAGGAGAAGGCGCCGCCAGCTTCCACGCGTCTCCTCAAGCTCCTTTTCCAGCTCCAGCTCCAGCTCTTCCTGTGACGTCACATTTGCCACAACCGTTTATGCTGTCGGATAACGTGCGTGCTCCAGGTGGCGTGAGCGGGTTGTATCTGCCCCCGCCCACCGAACCGCCCCCGAGCTTTACTCCAAATCTAAATCTACAAATAATCACCCTGAGTTCCCTGGTGTGTCCTCAGGCATGTCAGATTCGGATTGATGGCAGCTGTGAATTCGATGCTAAATGTATTTTCGGTTAAGGACGTCGGGCTCTTGTGGTAGCCAAGGCGATGCAGGAAGCCATTTTTGAAATTTCTTTTATTTTTTTTTATTTTTTTTTTTTATTGATCTTAAGTGTCATTTTAATGTCACTCTAACACGGATCCGGCAAGGTACCATAAAGCTCGTGTTTTTTTTCCCCCCGATAGTAGTTTGAGTTATATATATATATATATATTTATATATATATATATATATATATATATATATATATATATATATATATATATCATGTAGTTTGCGTACTGGGTCAATAAAGGGTATATTGCAAGTGAAAGTTCTCGTGTTTTAACCATATACGCTGATAAGCCACTTATTTCAACCCATCACAGACGAGGATGCATTTGCTAATCCCAAGATGGCTTATATTTCAGAGCGAGCGAGTTTCCGCGCCCTTTGTCATTCACTCACTAGAATACTGGAGTCATATTTGCGGTCGTATTTTATTGTGTTTTACTGTTTTGTGAGACTCATATGTGCCATCTGACAGTGTTTATCAAGGCTGTAGTACAGGGGTTCCCAAACTTTTTGTTCCTCAGTACCCCTTAGGCTTTTTATAGGTTCCCATGTACCCCTAACTGTCTTACACCCAAGAAATTTCAATAAAAGTGGTGCTAATCAATACAAAGAAAATGAGAAAAGTGCAATCTGAGTGCAGATTACAACACCATGTATTGTGCAAGTAATTGTTTCCTTCAGACCAAATGTACCCCCTGAAACGTGCAAATGTACCCCTGGGGGTACATGTACCCCAGTTTGGGAATCCCTGCCGTAAATGAATGATTAAAAAGAGGCGCTTTCCTCTTCGTGAGTCACAGATATATTTGAGAGCCGAAGTAAGAAATTTATCTGAAAAAACTAATTGCGCCATTTTGGATTCGTATTATCGTGGATATTATTGTCATCGTTGATACTATTATCGTCATTATTATTGTTATTATTATAATTGTTACTGTCATTATTTATATATACAAATACGTATACGAGTGTATGAAGACGATGCCAGTTCTCATTCCTTGTTCACATCGTCAAAAAAAAAAAAAAAAAATCCTGAAACAAAATGGAAAAAGAAAAAGAAAATGAATTTTAACCTTGTTCTTGAGCAAAGAATTAGACATACACACTAATAGTTGTTAAGAGATTTCCAAAAATGATTAACAAAGACCCCCTTCCCCCTCCCCACCCATCTCCCGAAAAAAAATGGACATTCAAATCATACCTGATTTAGAGAATTCACAAAGTGTAAAATGTCTTTCGTGATGAACGTAAATAAAGAATACATCGTGCATCTTTTTAAAAATAAGATACAGTTCTAAGGCATTATATCCCTTGGCTTACATTACGAATAAACCAATGTAAATACATCCACTGACTGGCTCTTAATCATACGAACAAGTATATATTGTTGGCTCGCCATTCGTTTTCCTAATCTTGAGAGTAAAAATACTATAAGCGGAGAACGATACTTCAGTCTGATTAAAGTACATAATTATATCTCAAGTAGGAAAAAAAAAACATCACTCATGAGAGTATGATGATATACTGTATATAGGTATAAATAGATAAATAAATATATATATATATATATATATATATATATATATATATATATATATATATATATATATCCCATATCTAACACTAAAAACATCTTATTTAGCTTATCTTCTCTAGTTTGCACTATCTCGTTTCCTTGGGTCAATTTATAATATATTTTTGGCGGGAAAAGGGCGGTGTAGTGTCGCCCCTTTGTTCAAAAATTAAATCAATCGGCGAGAAAATCTTCGGGAAAGTCGGGAGGGAGTCAATGTTTTGAATATTTTTCAATGGCAATAGAAACTCCAGCACCCCTTTTATTTAGCATGTCGCTAGTGGAAATTGGGATTAAATCATTGTGTGTGTGTGTGTGTTTGTGTGTGTGTGTGTGTGTGTGTGTGTGTGTGTGTGTGTGTGTGTGTGTGTGTGTGTGTGTGTGTGTGTCTGTGTGTCTGTGTCTATGTTTACAACCTTTTATATCCATAATGTTTCTCCGGTTACAGTAATCTCTCTATTCCTCTTCTTGTTTCCTTCTTCGTATTGCACTTCCTTTTCGTCTT
>BOPN01000382.1:0-2500 GCA_017312705.2 Penaeus japonicus
TATATATGTATATATATGTATATCTGTGTATGTATATGTATACATACATGTATATATATATATATATACATATATACATACATATATATATATATTTATATATATACATGCATATATATATATATATATATATATATATATATATATATATATATAAATATATAATAGATAGATAAATAGACACACACACACACACACAAATAGGCCTGTGTGTTTACGTGGATGTTTATGAATACTTTTTATATATGCTATAAGAAGCTTCTCTCATTCAGTAAACTCTTTCGTGTTTATTGAGGGACATGGCCGTCACCAAACTGTTCATATCTCATTGAGTTCTTCCTCTAAAACAGTGTCGATTTTCCATACTTCTCGATCTTTTTAATGAAAGAATAAAAAAGTTAAATAAAAAACTGTTCTCGAGGTACACATTGGGCAGTTAAGAGTTCTTAGAGAGGCTATCACACTAGAACATTCTCTGTCAGATTTTACTAAATTTCCCCCTACAACATAATCTGCCATCCTTCTGTGATTCTGGCACACGCGATGGATCCGATTGACAGCATTTTGTCATACACCAAGACAGACCAAATATCAATCATTCATCTCACTTCATCATCAATATTATGTTATTATTATTTTTTTTAGTCTTCATTTGAAAATATCAATACTGACGGTACATGATTACATATCTACCATATTATGTACTGAAATCGCTGTCCAATTTACGCTTTCCTGAGGAGGGATGACCAGATAGTTCCTTAGTGATGATCTAGTAGGTGTCATCACACACCCCTGGACCTCCTTCCTGGAGGAATTTCGCCTATCCAGACATTTTGCATATGTGGCATCCCATATGGAGTCAGGAGTCCTGGAGGTTAAGGGACGCCATTATACGAGTATACCACGTGGCTAGTAACACACCTCGTTGGTTCCTTATCCCAGGTGGCCTCATCCTGGCTCGGTCCGGTCAATCATCTGGTGCTTCAGTCTCTGACAGGGTCAAGTTGTCACTAATATAAGTCAGCGGCGTTATGTACCCTGTAGCCACCTTTTTGGAGTCTGTGGTGGGTAGGTACATAAAATGGTGAATTGATATGCCAAGAGTATAGCAATCCAACCCCGAAAATCCCAAGTCGCCTACTGCAATCCGAGGCACGTACTAGACCTGGAGGCTTCAACAATGCATTCCAGTTAGTAATAGCAGATGCAAGTCTGGTTGAAAGTCTTGGTTTGCCAGAACTGATGCGTCTGTCGTTGTATTCCTGGACGTGGAGGAGGTTCTTGAATTAGCAAGTGCTCTTAATATGCAAGAAACCTTGATCCAGAGTGAAATCAAAACAGTCAGGTTCCAAGATAAATTTTCAACACTTACCTTTAGAAAATTGAACACTGCTGGGTGATGTCCTCAGTCCAGTATCATTTATTACCTGATGATCAGCGACCTGAACAATTACCTCCTGGACAGGCTCAAAGCATATGGAGTTTCTATAAGGATACATAACCTACCGAAGATCAAGCAGTGTCTGACTTTATTGGCTGAGGAATATTGCAGGATGGGATTGACAGCGTTAATTATCGTACAAAGTATAATCTAGCATACTGGTGTATATATATATATATATATATATATATATATATATATATATATATATATATATATATATATATATATATATGACAGTGTGTACGATAATCTGTAGTTTTGTATACTTTTCATGAAATAATTCTGGTTATGAAAGTTTTTCGTCAGCAAATCATCCTTTGTGTGTAATACAGACCAATTGTATATACTTCAATAAACGGAAAAAATACAATTTAATCATTCTATATAATGTAACACGCTACAAACATCACTTAACAAGTGTGAGACGACTCCCATACGTGAAGTGTACGGGCATGGTACAAGTACTCGACATGTCGAAGGAAAGCTACAGATGCAGATCTTCCCTTGTTACACCCGGAGCAGATTAATTAGAGGCTTGATTTGGAAACACAGATCTCTCAAGACTGTTTAGGAGCCAGCCTACGGGAGTCAAAGGAGTACGCAAACTTAGTCTCGTCCCCCTGGCAGTGTATCTTCCAAGCATAATTGCTAGAGATTATGCCACACTGCAGTAACCGGATGATGAATGGAGGAGGCTTGAATTCGAAGACCTTCCAGCAAACGTTATGAGTGTGGGCAAGGGAGCCGAAAAAAATGAAAGATAAAGCTCCTGACTTGTTTTGGGGTGAGATAAGGGCTATTCTGGATAGCGAGGGATGTCCTAAATACATGTCTGACTTTGCACTAAAGGCAGGAACAAACTTAAAAAAGAATCAGTAAGAGACACTCTTTAAGCAAAGTAATCTGTTACAAAAGAAAAAAAAAAAAAAGTGAATTTCCAGTGGCCCAAAACCATTTAAGTACCATATTACATTCCATACCATGTCACCCTGTGTGTCTGGGTATGGGTGTGGGTGTCTTTACATTATATACAGCAAGAGTAAGTGCATATTTCAT
>BOPN01000382.1:29780-34780 GCA_017312705.2 Penaeus japonicus
ATATATATATATATATATATAAATGTATGTGTGCGTGTGTAGAAAGAGTTGGGGAGGGGGGGTAATATCATAATACCGCCGCCTATGCACATTTCATTTAATGGGAATGAGGGCGACAGAGTGGATTAAGAGAGCAACGCTTAGAGTTACATCCTATTAAATGCTGTCTGCTTTCTTATTAGTTTCATATAATACTCCCTGTCTCAACTCCTGTTACATTATTATTCGATGAATTTGTATAAACACAGTTAACTTTTATAATCAACTGGCATACTGGTATTGGTCATGTTTTCTGAAAATGGATTTGTGAGATTGTGTTCTCTCAAGATTCGAATTTCCAAAGGTCGTGTTACTTTGCAATCTTATTCCTCCGGGATCTGACTTGTTATGTACTTCTTTCTCTGTTTTTGTTGTTGTTGTCCTGTGTTCTCTTTCTGAAGCATTCTGGCTTCTCTTATGATCTATGTTTTGTTTAATACTTTTCTTCTGTATTTGCTGTATTCTGGTGCTTCGTGATTGCTTTCCTGTAGGTGCGTGTAATTGCATCGTATATCTTTGTAACTTTATATGTCCACACAAATTCAAATGTTTTTTATGCGTGTGCGTGTGTGTTTATATGAAAGCGAAGAATACACACTTAACTGATGACTCTTCAGAGGATGAAACAACTTTCACCATTTAGTGCAACTTGTTTAAGTACATCGGATAATTAGAGTTCCGATCGCTTGCAATCCAGGGACTGTAGATATAATAAGAACTGCTGATTTTTAAAAATCTGTTAGGAACGGTGTGTTCTGAA
Source organism: Penaeus japonicus (assembly GCA_017312705.2). Lineage (NCBI taxonomy): Eukaryota > Metazoa > Arthropoda > Malacostraca > Decapoda > Penaeidae > Penaeus > Penaeus japonicus. The sequence goes on from BOPN01000382.1 coordinate 30,580, forward strand.
TTTCCCTATTATCCCCTCCCCATGTATATGTATATACATCATATTTGTACATGCTTATATGTATGCACTGTATGTACGTGTGTGTGTGTGTACACACACACACACACACACACACACACACACACACACACACACACACACACACATATATATATATATATGTATGTATATATATGTATATATATGTATATATATATATATATATATATATATATATATATATATATATATATATATATATACATATATATATATATATATACATATATATATATATATACATATATATATATATATATATATATATATATATATATGTATATATATGTATATATATATGTGTGTGTGTGTGTGTGTGGTGTGTGTGTGTGTGTGTGTGTGTGTGTGTGTGTGTGTGTGTGTGTGTGTGTGTGTGTGTGTGTGTGTGCGTGTGTGTGTGTATGTGTGTGTGCTAGCATAAATATGTATTTATGTCTAAATATACATAAGAATATATAACTTAATCATTTGGTTCAGTGATCAATGTCAGATATATATGTTTTTAAAGCTTGATAAAATTCCGGCATTTCACGAAAAATCTCCTGTATTGTGGTGAAAGGGGTCTTCGTTAATATATTTATGCTTCTGATGTTGCACGTGGAGACAGAACTCAAAAGCCAGAGTTGGCAGCAGGCGAAACTCTCGCAAATTTTGACTAGTGGACAGACATACACAAATACATCCATAAACGTATATATGTATGTGAGTATGGATATATCTATATCGAATATAGATTAACGTACTTAATTCCCCTTGTAGCAATCTTGTCCAGTTGCACACTCATGTCGTAAATACATTTACATACATTAGCACCCTTAAACGTCTCCCTCTGGCGCCAACAAAGACAAAGGTAATTCACTGCACCCTTCCTCTCCTTTTCCCCGTAAGAGAGAGAAAAAGAAAGCAAAAAAAAAAAAAAAAAAAAAAAAGAGTTCCATTCACGCGCGAACGAAATGGGACTTTAAACGTGCGAAAAAAAAGACGATCGGTAAGGAAGTTGGCGTGGCGTGCCGATGTCGCCCTTTCGAACGCTGCTTTGTTTGGACGCCCGTCTAAAAATAGCCAGTGATCAGTTATACAGAGCCAGAAATAGCGCAGGGAAGTTAGTCGAGTGGGTGGCTCACCATAGTGACGGCTGCGTGACGTCATGGCAGCCTCCTCCTACACCTTTTACCGGCTAGTAACCGTCTACGTCACTTTTCACCTTTATTCCCACCTGGGCGTCAGGGGAAAATGTCACCGTAGCTTTGCTCCCTTTTTTTTTACCACGGGAAATTCAACCCCCCGCCATTTAAGTACATGGTGTGAGGACTGAGGAGATGAATATTTGTCAGTATCACAGATTATTAATTTTATCTGTCTTGTCAGATAGAGAAGCATTACACTGCACTTTATAACACTGTTCGAGAAAAAAACTATATGGTTCATTAATATGACACAATTAACTGAAAATGCATCATATATTAATTCACTCTCCTATAAGCAAAACCGATTAAAGATAATGCATATCCCCTGATATTTGGCATAGGAGGCAAAACTCCTAACGCATGCGTGACTTAAATACATCGTAAGCATTGATTCACCTACGTCATGAATGTTGTGAAGTTTCAGTCTTTGCAAGGATGTTGAACCACACAATTAAGTCAACTTCACAGAAGTGCAACAGGGCGAAAGAAGCATAACTACATGGCTCTCGTTTGAAATCGTTGACATTTAAAACGATAAGTTTTATAAGATTTTTTAATACAAAGAGATCTACTGGATATTTCAAATACGCCGACGTGATAAACGATTCATTGATTAATTGCGGTGTTCATGAGAGTAATTCATTGGTTCGATGCATTTACATGATGATGAAAACATACACGGCAATGATTTATGTTTGGAACTAAATACCAAGCGATTTACATTGTCATTGTGAAATACTGCGATTTTAGCGTGTTAATATATTCCAATATTGTTTACACAAATTTCGCATGTTCGCTAAGCTTATTTATCATATACATCAAAGCATTGGATTCAAGATTTGGAATTTCCAAAATTGACCAGCATGGAAAGCCAACGCAGGATTTTCGGCCGAAAAGATTTATATTCTCAATCCAGAATTCGCTTGACATTCAGCTAAGCCTTTTTTTCTTTTTTAATGTACACACACTTTTCTTTCCACACCCACAAACACACACACACACACACACACACACACACGCACACACACACACACACACATCAGACGTTTTTGTTACAGTCATTTAATTAATTAAACAGCAATTTTACGCCTAGATCGAAACGAAAAAAAATAAGAATGAATAATTGGAGTGGAGCTGTTTGTATATAGCCATACGCCAGAAACCGCCAGAAACCCGGGGATGTGACTTCCATATATAGTTCGAAGCGGATCTCCTCTTTTTGAGGGTACACCTTTTGATCTACCTACGGTTTGGGTATACTTTATAACAGAATCTTTCCTTATAGCTGAATGATTTCAACTCAAGGGCACTAGAGGCATCAATGGGAGGGGGAGGGGGGGTGTTAAACTTTTCAAGGGAGTCTCAAAGTGAGTTTAACATTATACATTGTTTAAAGTTTGGTAGGAAACTTTTTGCAGACATAGTTACATTATATCATATATAGCACGTCCAAAGCTCTACACACTTTGATCTTTCTTTTGATTACATTATGCTGTGACTGGAAATACTTTACTCGCGTTTAAAAGAGTAGCTAAGAATAATTTTCAAGAATGGCATCCCTTTATAGACTGACAGCATTATTTGCTAAAAAAAAATAAAATAAAAAATAACAGGATGCCTTTTTCATGGAAAACACTGCTTTATTTTCTCGTTAACTATCAATATCTGGTAGAACCTTGCAGAATCTTGGATTCATGATCTGTTTTTTTTTCTGAATCCCGGATTTATGAATAAGTATTTCTGGAGAAGTTCCATCAATTCTGGGTCTAGAGTTTGGGTCAAAGTGACACAACCCCATATAAAAGAATCCTAGTAACGGGGGTTAACTCATATTTTCTCAAAAAAAGCGAAGTGACTGAGTGACTCACGTGACAGGGATCTATAAGATGCTATAAGAATCTGAAAGATGCTACACAACTTGTCTGAACTAGAAGTTGGTTAGATATGCATTCGTAATTTGCCATATTCTATACTTGTAGGTATAAGACGAAGTATTTTACGTGGGTTGACTAAACAGCGTGTCTAACAGGTGCCAGATCCCACCATTCTCCAGATTAGAACACACAATAATGTGATATCATCATCTTATCTTATCTGCACAATTTCTACATCGAAACAGTTTGGGTCGATCACCTGTCATTATTAATTTATCTACTTTCAGCTGGCATGCATCGAAACTATGACTATCTTTAAGTGCATATCACGTTGCAAAAAACGTTATATATCATGATAGCGAATATGTTTGTCAATCAAAATATCAATGTGTAAAGAACATTCCATAGTCGGTAAAGATTATGTTTTGTGTTTGCTAGGAGCTGAATTTTATATATCAGTTCGCGTTGTTATAGATAAAAAAAAAGAAGATATCACACGATACATATTTGGATGATGGAATTTACAAAAGTTAAGCAACTGGTTATTCAGAAAGTGACGTAATATACCTTTATCTATCAATAATTCCATACTCGTTAATCACAACAAATGTCCTTGAGATATAAACATATATAACAAACAACTATACAACCATAGTAATTTGTTTGCATCACTATTTTTGTTGAGTTTGCTGCTGAGCGAAGTTAGAGGTCGCTTATAATACAAATAATAGTGTACAACAGTGGTTTTCAACCTACGTTCCGTGAAGGTCTCGAAGGTTCCGTGACAGTATGCTGTTCATGTTCAATTCCCTAAATTCGTGCAAATGTATAGGGCCACGAGAGTTGACATCTTATAATTCACTAGGAAAAAGACATTTAGCTGAAAAGAGGTGTCTCCTTGTTATGCACCTGCTCTATATACCGATACATGCAGAATCTGAGTAACAGCACCTGTAATTGGGGTCCGGTGATTGATAAAAAAAACACACGCACACATATACATCTATTTTCCATTTATCTCCGTCCGTCCGTCTGTCTGTCTGTGTCTGTCTGTCTGTCTGTCTGTCTGTCTGTCTGTCTGTCTGTCTGTCTGTCTGTCTG
>BOPN01000382.1:39780-42280 GCA_017312705.2 Penaeus japonicus
CTTAAAATCTTATGTATAGACCTATTGTAGACTTGAATAGGAAAAAGGAGTCTTTGACCCCATCCACCACTTCTAAGCAAAAGCACCCTGCTCTGCTCCTGTACACAATTACTGGAACAAACAGTAAGTTGTATCATACCAGGATTGGGACTCATTTACCGTTCTCAAAGTATTCCGAAAAGAAAGTATATCATAATTATGTACACAAACCTCAAAACACATGATGGTCCCTTGGGAGAGGTTTAGCATTCTCTGTGCTATAGAACACAAATTGGACAATGCAGGTGATTTTATTGAAGCAAAAATTATTATAAACTTATCGTTAGTCCACTACAGCATTCAGACATAAAAGTATTTTACTGGTTTGAAATATCAGACTGATAACTAACTTTGCCCACATCTGACTTCAAGCATCATGACACAAGAAATACAGTGCAGCATCTCCAAGCCAGCATTTTGTAAACCAGTATTTCTACATTTGAGGTAGAATTTACTGTCACATATTTTAAAAGAATCTTAAAAAGATAATGACTCCAAAATTAATAATAGTATAATGAAGGATACCCTTATCACATAAAGGAACTGACATTAGTCTATGCCATTTGATGTAGTACTGCCTTTATTATGTATTTGCAAGTACAAATTGCAAACTCTAATTTTTTTGCCAGTCCAGTGTCTTCATCTGCTATCTCTACCTTTTCCACATTTAAAATTTTGAAAGCAGAAGCAATAATTAATTTTCTGTATTTGCATGAAATAAATATCATGCAAAGACTTTAAATTATTAAATCCAGGAACTAACAAATGGCTTCAAGATTGCTAAATTGGAGATATTGCACTGCATCTTTGAAATGCAGGTGTCCATTAGGAGAATTATGTACACCCAAATTTTGGGACTTGCTCCCACAATAGAGGAAAATCAACATTTTTGCAGTTTATAGTAGCACAATTATTGTCCTCATTCTCACTTCCACATGATCAAATAAAAAATTGCATATTAAATGGTTCAAATGATTATAAAATCAGTATACGAAATCAAACAGTTACCTCTAACTATATAAAAAAAAAAAAAAAAAATCAGTGCATTTGTATGATAATTTTGAAAGATATATAGATTTATATAATCATCAAGGATCCTCATATTTATCCTGACACTCCTTGTTAGACATTTGGACACGTGCATAGAAATACATATTTGAGTATACAGACAAACATTACTTCATACTTTCATATGTCAGTCAGTAATGTTGCCAAAAGAGGTAAATGAAAACACTAACTTGGACATATTCACAAACATGCATGAATACAAATGAATGCATACTTGCATGTAAGCATGCATACACACAGAAATTCTTTCAGATGCACATCCATTCACACATTCACTGACATCATCCTCTTGCTCTCCCTGATACGTATGTCTAAAAGTCTGGGTATCATGGATTTCTGAGTAATATTAGCATAAAAAGTCACATACTTAGTAGATACTTCACTATCCCTTTCTACCTCATCAGAAATGTATACGTAAAGTCCCTAAATTTCTGAAGTTATCCATCAATGAGTTACATTTCTTAAACTATTATTACTCAAAGTCACCTATCTGAATTCTGATACTTCTTGGACAGTAATTTGAGGTTTCCACAAATCATGTTCTTAAACAGATCAAACTATGATCTTAGTCATGACAGGCACACTAAACCAACACAGTCACCTTCTCATCTACTCGTTAAAATTCATTTGATACAAAGTTACAAATACATTATTGTCGAAAAATAGCTAAATGTTTTGTAGATTCTTCAAAGTATTCACAATTGAAGTCAGAAATTGTTTAATTAGGAATATATATCAAAGATCTCTTTCATGATTATGCATGGTAACACACTGTACATAATATACATAGCATTAGAAATAAGCATCTAATGTGCACCAGGTTTAGATTCATATCTTAGTCATCTGAGTTGTATTTGGAGGAATTAACTGTATTGTATGTAATAAACCTTTACTATAGTGTAATGCCTCAAAATTGTAAAGAAAGTACAATTAAATTTCAGGATGTAATTTCAAAACTTAAACCTGTGAAACAAAACTAATTTTAGTTTCTGGTGAGTCAGTGGATGAATCATATAACATAATGGAAATACTACATGATGAAAAGTATTTCTATTTACTAATGTTGAAAACTATAATTTAGAATTTTTCTCACATATTTTTACTTAGGTGTTTAAATAATCAGTTGGATTCTTTAACTTTGAAATTAGTCTTCTCACTGATAACAAAAAAATCCTTCTTAAAATCTAAATATCAGGAATATAATATCTCTCATGTGTCAGTAATGGTTTAGGATTCTTAAGATTTTCCTTTTCGAATACCTACTGGAACTGAAGGAAGACATTCAACTCCAAATACATCTAATTGATGACTAGATATATAATTTGCCAAGAATGTACACTTACAGCAAGACCATATATTTTGGACTATCATTTCTGCTGACTGGTTTTATCAA
>BOPN01000382.1:47280-54311 GCA_017312705.2 Penaeus japonicus
ACTTTCCTTCTTTGTATGTTAACTTTGAGTGATTAGTGGATAAGAATAACCAAACCCCATTTAGCAAATGCATTAACAAATAAACCTAGGCATAGATAGAAAATATCTATTCCATTTTAAATATTGTAACAATACTGAAGATTTACTGATAACCTCACTAAGGACCTGCTTACTAAATTCAGTCATGCCCATACAGGTTGTGCAGGTAAAAGCATGCACAACCTGTACTAATATTCCACAGGAAGCCAGATAATGACAGTAATGTCTTCTAGGCTCATATTATAGTTTTTGTCTTTATATCCCAAAGATATACCTCATATTTGTGCAGCATGAATTAGAGTAGATACAAGTGATTGTTTTGTGCATTTCTGCGTCAGATTGCAAGAAAGGAGAGGTAGAATTCTTAATTAAAAAATGATTGATTAATTAATTTTGAAAAAAGGATCAATAAGAAAACAAAAAAACAGGGCTGTGACTGATGTTAAAGGCAAATAGATTTAGGTTTCTTCTACAACATGTAAAGAAAGTATTATACCAATATAAGTTCCCTGAGGGTCTGCTGTATTAAGACATAAGTACAGGAAATCGAGATTAGATTATTAATGGTGTTCTCTTGACTAATTCTGCCTCTTTATGTGCCAGTCTAAAATGCAAAGAACGTTAATCTGAGAGCTGCACAATTTGGCCATCTCATGGTGTGCAATAAATGACAAAAAATCAATGTTCCAGAGAATCTATTATTTTTTTCATTAAAAACAAGATGTACTTAGGCAGGAGTTTTAATATATGACTGAAATCCCTGCAGCAAATGGTATATGCTGCAGTTACCTCATATAACAACAAATGGTGGATGTCACAGTTATCGGGTGAAACTAATGGGTGAAGCTCATGTGTTTAACCTAAAATTTCCATACACTAAAAAGGATGTATGTACATCTATCTCAGCTAAAATAAAATTTGGACGCACATGCAAATGTCTGAGAAACTCTCTAGGACATGTAGCAAATTAAAAGATAAATTTTGTTGTTGTTATGCATATGTCGTATATGTGCAAATCTCTCATTCATTTAATTGTGAGATAAAGAGAGAGAGAGAGAGAGAGAGAGAGAGAGAGAGAGAGAGAGAGAGAGAGAGAGAGAGAGAGAGAGAGAGAGAGAGAGAGAGAGAGAGAGAGAGAGAGAGAGAGAGAGAGAGAGAAGGTGAAGGGGAAGGAGAAATAGAAAGAGAAAAAGAAATAGAAAGAGAAGGAGACGGAGCTGGAGTAGGAGTAGGAGTAGGAAAAGGATAAAGATTAGAATAAGGATAAGGATAAGGATAAGGAGTAGGATAAGGATAAGGATAAGAGGAGAGGATTTGGGATGGAGAGAAATGAGAGAGAGTTATAAATCTATGTGTGCATTTCTAGCAATTTTGCAATTTTTAAAATGTCCATGTCCCCAATGAAATCAACAGTTTATTCGACAGGAGCAGGAATATGGTAGAATATGATTATCAATATTCCTTGAAAAAAAGAAAAAGACTATGATTATTAGTTGTACCAGCACACTTTTATGCAGCAGTACTATAAAATTTGTAGTATGCTTATCTAAGAGGAAAATCTATCAGACCTTAGACATATATTCCTCTTGTTGTTCACAGATGTATAACACTGGTTCCTATTCATAATGGCCCTAAAATTCATGTATAAATGCAATGGTAACTCAACAGTAGCAAAAACACTTTGGGTAATGAAAAGTAGGAAAGATGATTAAGCCATTTTGGTTATCTTGCAAAGCATCTCACTCCTTAATAAATAACACCTTATGTTTGTGTTACCTCTATTACTTGTATTTCATTTTTGTCATATCAATACAACTAAGTGGGACACTTCTAATAAAACAACTCTGGTACTTCGTCTAATATATGTTAAACTAATTCAAATGTGTGAAGATGAAGTAATATTTAACAATGCTCAAATCTCATTTACATACGGAGAAAATCAATAAAAATAATCATATGAGGAAACCACTAATATCAATATTAAGCATTAGTACCTTGATATTTAGTATGGTCCTTTTTCTGCAAATACTTTTTTGGCTTATGTGCTGACTCTTCCTGCTTTAAAGAGAAAAAATCAGTATAAAGAGTGAAGCATCTGGTAAATGCATTTTTGAATATATTTCTGGTTGCATTTCCCATGTTACAAAGTATCAACTTTGTATGATACATTAATGGTTATCCTGGGGTATACAGACTGGGTTCAAATGATAAATGTAATATATATATATATATATATATATATATATATATATATATATATATATATATATATATATATATATATATATATATAGACACACACACACACACACACACACACACACACACACACACACACACACACACACACACACACACACGCGCACATGCACGCACATGCACACGCACATGCACACGCACACGCACACGCACACGCACACGCACACGCACACGCACACACACACACACACATATATATACATATACATATACATATACATATATATATATATATATATATATATATATATATATATATATATATATATATATATATATATATATATATACACATATACATATACATATATACATATACACACACAAGTAAAAGATAAATGCTTCAAAAAACACTTCATTCAAACTGTAAAATGCTTCATGGGATTGTGTGAAGTGGAATACAAAGACATAAATTTGAATGATGTATTAATTTACTAATTATGACTCTGAAATCCAATAAATTTCTACAACATACATAATATAAGAAAGATAAATCACAAATCATATCCTTAAGATACCAAAGTTTAATTCAGTCATAAATAATAAACAAATGCAATGCAAGAAAATATAGTTCATGAACAACAGATATGTATTTAGTTATAATCATAAACCCCTTAAAGCATAAATTATGTTATCTAGATATTCCTACAACACTAGGATTTTTGTGCCTCAGTTCATCATATTGCTAAGAAATTACAAATATTTTGCTGGAAAAGAATTTCAAAATACAGTTAGAAAGAAAATTGTATATTTTGAGTGATACTTACTGTTCTTATTTCTTTGTCATGGACAATACAGTCTTTATCAGGAACACTGATATTGTGCTTTAAGAAGAAAGAGCACTTTGTTCTAGCAATCAATGAAGTATTTTGCTATAATTTGCTTCTAACTGGCTTGTCTAAAGTAACTCATTATGCAAAGTTCCATGCAATATATAGCCTATCTCAAAAAGGGACATACTTTCAGAAAAATATCTTCACCTTTGGCAAAACCCATTCAGTGCCCATGTATTACAAATCTTTCAAGATTTCTTGGCACCAACATGTATGCACCAGTATTGCTAGGGTACAATATTTACACTTTACTCTTTTTCTTTGGAATGAGATATATATATCTTACTCAGATGGATATCCAATAGTTTCTCAGAGACTGGACAGTTATATTCTGGGTGAGGCAACCAAAACTCATGAAAAGAGCCCACAATATCCATCTGATCAAGAGAAGTTTTCTTGACTAATTTATCATCTCTTCTTACCTATAGCTACACTTCTTGGAATAACTTGTATTTACAGTATACAAATGGTAGAACATAATTATAAAATACCTACATCTCACAAACATTCATGAGTGAAAAAATTACCGGTACAGTTTTCTTACCCTTACAAATTTCCATTGCTTAGTAGGCCAAGATTTCAAGATTCTCAACTGAAACTTTGGGAGTAAAATTTGCCATATGCAAAAACTTTCCCTAGAAAGAAGAAAACTGCTTCCCTCTGAAAATTTGCTGCATCTCTAATTCTGACTTCATCACTCTCAAATATTAGGATGTACCTTTCCCTGTAATTACACACTGTCACTTCTAGGATCAGTTTATCATTGTCTTCACTGTCTTGTGGGATCTACACATCTTTTCCATAAGTTATCAAAGCAAACTCCATATAATGGCTGCTCCATTGTTAAGCAGTTGAGCAATGATCTCTGTAAGGGTCCTTGTGCAGAGGTAAAAATAGAGGATGCCAGTGCCAGCACATAGCCATATTTGAAACTTAAACCAAAAAGGCCTGAATGTTTGAGTATAAACTTCTTTGAGCTTTTTGTATCGTTGTGGCTAAGCTGGATTTTTAATTTATTCATAGTGAACATCAGGTTATAACTGAAGATTTCAATTTTCCTATAAAAATGGCACCAGAGAGTCACTGTCTCACTAGACTGACTATATGAGCAAATTACATTCCACATGTTTAATAACATATGCTTATTACAAGAAATTACATAAGACGTTATGTAACTTACAAGCCTTTTGTCTAACCATCGATTTTCATGATGCATCATAATGATTATAGCTTTCTGCTTTCAACTTTTGCTCTTTGAAAACATTATGATTTCACAAAGTAATCAGATGCTCTTCATGATCTTATTTTCTGAGTCTGAGGTGGATCAACTTTCATACAAATGTTTATAATAATCAACCAGACTGAGTGTCGTTATACTAGTTAGGTTTAACATTTGGTTTTGGTATGTTGCGATCTGCAACAGCAACAATCTCGGAATATTGTATATCAATGGGTAAGCGGTCGTCATAGAGGGTAGGTGCCTGGAGGATGATGCCTGCTGTGCCTACTAACACTGCCAGGGTGAATATCCATAAAAACAACCGATCCAGCACCATGGCTACATATTTCCAGTCCTCCTTCACCTGTTAAGAGATGTACAATTAAAGTTTAATCATATAATTATTAGTAATCTGGATGAAGTAATTTTCAATATTCTACAAAAAAAATTATATTAATACATTCCAGTTTTATAGGATACTTTGTAAAAAAAAGAAAAAAAAGAAAAAAAGAAATTTTTATGTAGGATAGAATCTATAGATTAAGAAGAACAATAATAATTATTAGTAATCTGGATGAGGTCATTTTCAAAATTCTACAAAAAAAATCATATTAATACAATCCAGTTTTATAGGATACTTTGTAAAAAAAGAAAAAAAGAAATTTTTATGTAGGATAGAATCTATAGATTAAGAAGAACAAGACTTCTTAATACAATGCCTTGTATACTGGATTCTTAAAGCTAGAATACATACCAAGTATATTCTATTATTTCATCATTTGGAATAAAAAAGAAAATATATTCATGATGAGATTCACACCATGAAAAAATAGTGCTTTGTGGTTTTCAAAAACAAAAATAAAATAGAAATTCCATTAAGTATATGTCTCTCCCAAAAGTACTCACTCTGTAAATAAAATGTAGAGCATCCACTGAAACTAAGAACCTATTAGTGTAACCATCACTTACCCTAACAGACTCCTCTTCACGGCGCGTGTGTTCTGCAATGAACTTAACACCTTCAAAGGCCTTGGTGACCTCAGGGCAGTACTGGACACTGTTGTCAGTTGGACCCCTTCCCGGCGAGCTAACATTGCCATTCAAGCCAACGCCGACACCTAAGTCATCAGCAAGTGCAGCTGGACCATGGATCTTGCACCCTCCGTTGATACCAAGTGCATCTATCTCCCTGTAAGTGTGTTAAGTAGATTTTAATTTTATGAATGATGACACAGTTTTTCACTTTTGTCTAGTTTGTTTCTACATTTTTTTGCATCTTTTCTTTTCATTGTGTGAAGCAATGACAGACAGAGAATTATGGTGTAATTCAGATAAACAGAATTTGATGTATAAACATCTTATGTGTAAAGTGATACAAGAATTCACAAGCAATAAGAGTTGTTAAAGGATGTAACATTTTTATAAGTGAAATGACATAAAAAAATAAACAATTTAACAATTTAATTCTGTCTATCATGAGACTAGTAGACTGATTGACTATGACCAAATAATTGTTAAATGTATGGTCATAAGCATTAGCAGAAAGAGAGAGAGAGAGAGAGAGAGAGAGAGAGAGAGAGAGAGAGAGAGAGAGAGAGAGAGAGAGAGAGAGAGAGAGAGAGAGAGAGAGAGAGAGAGGAGAGAGAGAGAGAGAGAGAGAGAGAGAGAGAGAGATGGCGGAAAAGATGGAGAAAATTATTAGGAAGAGAGAGAGAGAGAGAGAGAGAGAGAGAGAGAGAGAGAGAGAGAGAGAGAGAGAGGGGGGAAAATGCAAAAGAAAGAGAGTACAAACTACATACAACAGAATATGAAATATACTTCTTTGGAAATATTCTTGGCTTAATCAGTTCAGCAGAATTACCACAGTAAATGCTTCATATCAATAAAATCAAAGTAAATAGATGTGAAAAGGAAATCCACTTTTTACAACAGACATTTTTTTTTCTAAATTCATGTTATTTGTTATTAATCACATAACAGTTTAAAAGCCATGCATTAGCTTTTCCAGAAACTTAAAGCTATAAGGTTGTTGATGAACAGCCTCTGGTCGTCAGGTTTATTAGGAAAACAAAGCAAGAAAAGGGTATATGAACTTGAGCAATGGTTGCATTATGTATATACATGAGTTGGGTTACATACATTTTTAATGCTTATGGCCCACATACACATATTGGCCAACCATAGTTAAGTGCTTTCACATTTACACAGCATTTGATGCATTGCAAAATAACAATCTTAATAATTTTTAATTTAAAAAAATCATACAGTTTACTCAAAGCAGAATGTCATATGCTGTAATAATTTCATGAAAATACTTATAACTCAATAATGATTGTTGATCAGCTTAGAGCTGATGCCTAATTAACAGTCTAGGGCAGTTCAATATTCAACGTTAATGTTGTAGAGAACTAAGTAAAACAATGTAAATATATTCTTTAGTAAAAATGGGATAAAATGTGTTGGAATGTGTTCTCCTGTGATAATCCTAAATGATTCAAATAAATAAGATAAAAGAAACCACACAATTTTGTGGTATTGACGTAAACAGGCTATGTAAAACACTTTCATTACTAAATAACACTAACAGGAATTCAACATAACTCGAACTAAATGAACTTCCATTTGATGTTGGGAACTTCTCCCCTTTCCCAAATACATACATACATATATATATATATATA
>BOPN01000382.1:60741-70741 GCA_017312705.2 Penaeus japonicus
CTTTTTGCATACCGACAACATTCTTTGATGCTAAAGAGAGCGTTTTCATGATGGTTCCTATAGAATGAAATTCATATTAATGGGGTAAATTTCTTTTCTTAATTCAATCTAGGAATACCTCAAGTATCCAATCTTAATATACAGCACTTAAATATGATCACTTTTATTCATGGGGGAAATGTACATATAAACAAACAGGCCTCTGTATTTTTCATCAAAATTAACCTAACTAGGGATTCTAACTAGGTCACAGGATAACTAGTAAGTCCCAGCGTAATTTTTTTTCTCCATTTTTTTTTTTACAATTTCAGAATTTGTCATTTATCTTATCTCTTGTCACATCCTGCAACCAGTGACAGGAGTGAATCAATCAAAGTATCTTTAAGGAGCAGGTTCATGAACAGACTTCTCCACTAGTCATCCTGCGACTCTCTATCAAGGTTGAGCTAACTGCTTCCTAAGGCCAACATGCACATGTGGTTTAGGTGACGGGCTGTACTACCTTCTGAGAGTGCTGTGTGCAGAGGCCGAGGGGCATCAGAGGGCACGGGTGGGAAAATACACTTCAGATATGCTACTACTATCACTGTAGTAGTAACTTTTTTTTTCATTTTTTGTACTTTTTGGTGAGATTAGAACAATATGGTCTTTAATACCATCTAAGTTTTAGGAAGAACATATTAATGGAAGAAACACATAAAGCATTGTTATTCGACACAGAACAATACACAACATAGTAGGCAACACATGTGAGAGTAATTCTGAAAGTGATCTAATGTGATTTCACAGTTACTGAACGGTCTAACTTGATACAGAAGCAACATCAAGAAGAAAAAAAAAAGAAATGTATGAACACCTAGTCTGAAGAGAGAAATTCTTAAAATGAAAAATATTACACTGAATTTTCAATAAAACATACTAACACATTAAATTCGATTACTTCCAAGAGACGTACATATTTATGTACCATATAATACATACACATACATATACGCACACGCATACTTATAACCACCTAACATAAGTTAGCATTTATGCATACGCGGCACTCGACATACAATCCTTTCTATCAATCCTAATGGTTTCACTTCCTATCGGAAACCCTGTTATATTTCCGCAATTCCTATACGTATAATCATCCCCATCATTAGTTTTCAGCCATGTATACTTTCTTCATCACAAACCCAAATGATTTCATAAAAGCTTTAAAATCAACCGTGATAACTGTTAGCTCACTTCGAAGTTCTTACATATATAAAAGGTCCTATCCCTAACAACCCATTCATCCTCTTCTTTTCCTCCCTAAAACTTCCTCCCAAACTCCCATCAAACCCAAAAACCCATCACTCCCCAACACACACACAATACACTCCATCAGAAACCCATCAATGCCGCCTGACACACACAGACGCACTCAAGCCCTTGGGACCCTTCCCAGGCACCCTCCAGAAAGGACCTTGGATCACCGCCTCCTATTATAGCATACCGGTGTTTGTCCATCTGGTACTGAGGTCTTCGCATAACCAACAGCCTCGGCAGAATGTGGATGAAGACCCTCCTCACCCAAGGGGCCATGGTGTGCGTCTGGGGCGAGCGGAAATGCACGTTCAGCACCACCACCGTCACGCATATACTGCAAGGAGGGAGGTTCATTAGTGATGGGAGAGAGGGATCGGACAGGGTGCGCAGCGAGGAAATGGGATATGGCTGAGGTATTGCGAGGGGAGGGGGAGGGAAGGGGAAAAAGAGAGGGGGAGGGGGAGGGGGTGAGGGTGAGGGTGAGGGGTGAGAGAGAAAGAGATAGATAGATAGACAGATATATATATACATACATATATATATATATATATATATATATATATATATATATATATATATATAGAGAGAGAGAGAGAGAGAGAGAGAGAGAAGACAAAAAACAAAAAAAACACTAGCGGAAGAGAGCAACCACTCCAGTATGCTCCCACCACAGCAATTAAGCAACAGACGTTTATATACTCAAACAAACTCCCATTGTTGATAGAGCACACACACTCACCTTAAAGTGTCTAATATCATAGTAAACAGCACGAATTTCCCTAGTAACGGCACAACCAGCGACGTCGGTGGAATGATCTCGGCTAACAGCAAGAAGAACACAGTGAGCGAGAGCAAGATGCTAATGGACAAGCTCACCTGGAACACAAGAAAAGTATTAGAGCTTCAAACTCGACGAAGTGAAGAGGAAAACATTAGAATTGCCTCATGGAATTATTTTGTCTAACATGGCGAGGGAGAGGGAGCTAATGCATGAATTATTTTCGGTTTTTAGATCCCTGTGGATGGGCTGTATAACTGCTGTGTGGCCAAGGTTCTTTATAATTTTCCTTGTTGATACTGATTTATGTTCTTATTCGCCATATTTCCTAGTAATAGTAGTGCAAAAATATACAGCTAATCCACCTGACATAAATCCTTGCAAATGGAGCAAAGGGGAAAACAAAACCCTATACCCTTATCAATTTAATCTTGAAAATAAATCTCAGTTTTACCAATGACCTTTAAAATTCATGAATTTATAAAACCTAAAGCGACGTACTTCAAGATATTTACTCTACCTATTCCACTTGACGTAGCGACACTCTACGGGCTTTCTCTCCTTGTTTGAATAAATCTTCCCCTGTATTACTGTGCTATTTGCATATAACGACATCTGAGACCGTTTTTCCCCTCGCAGTAATTGTAGATCTATTTATCTTTCTCTAATAGCGTAAAACGGCACTATACCTTTCCTTAAGTACCATATAAGCTCTTAATTAACATGAAAAGGCTATAATAAGATTGGGGAATATGGGAATATTTTTTCTTTTAAATATCTAATGGAATGACCGAACAACAATAGCAATGATCTTACAGTAATGGTAATGAAAGGAGAAATAAAATCTGGAATAAAGAAGGGGATGGCAATTGAATATTTAGGGAGATAAGATGCTCGATATAAACAAAGAATGGTGAGAAAACTATGAGAAAATTATGATAAATAAGAGTGAAAATAATAATGATAATGGTAATTAAACAATCATGATAATAACAACAACAATGATAACAATAATAATGCTAATGATGATAAAATGATGATAACAATAATAATAGTAACTAGAATAGTAAAAGTAATAAGGAGAATCAAAATAATAATAATGATAATAACGACGATGATAATGATACTAATTATAATGATAACAATGATAATAAAAATCATAACAATAATGATAATAAAAGAAATAGCAGCAGTGAACGCGGGTCAACTGATACTCGAGCCGGCTTCGAAGGCTACATTTCGTTTCCTTTCGTGATACAATGAAACGCGCGGAATCTCGTCCGGATGTTGAGGGGCCTTTTCGATGAAATGGTGTTTGTTTTAGGTCAAGATACAACGTGGTCAACGATGCGGTTCGAAATCTTTGAGGCTTTTGTTGTCCTGTAGGAGGCTTGACTTCATGGAAGATGTATTCTGAGTAAGAAATGGGATTTGTTGATGTCAGAAGGGCGTTTGCGTAAACATGTATACGCAGGGACTAGGGCACATATATAAATGCGGACAAGCACATACACAGACACAGACGCACAAACAATCATGCACACACACTCACTCACTCACACACACACTCACACTCACACGCACACGCACACGCACACGCACACGCACACGCACACACACACAACACACACGCACCCCCCCCCCCCAAACACACACCCACACACCCACACACACACCCACACACCCACACGCACACGCAAACACAGACAGAGAGCGCAGGAATAATCCAACAATCGAATTTACTCTGCCAAATGTCCCCGGGCCGAGCCTCATCCACTGTGTCACTCGGCTTTAATTTCAATAGCTCGAAGCGTCCGTGCGTTACCTCCTAGCATGACATGTTAGCGTCACATCGCGAGGACGCCTGTTTTCGCACAGATCGTTGTCTCGTTTAGGTAGCGTTGGCATGATGTAGGAAGCTAATGTGGGTAAGATTCTCGTTCCTTTTTGTCTTGTTCTCAGTCTGTTCGTTTGAATGTTCTCACTCTCTCTCTCTCATGTTATCTTTACGAATTCTTATAAGGAACCTTTTCTATAGCATATAAACATGTCTAAGTGACGAGTGTAGTGTGTGTGTGTGTGTGTGTGTGTGTGTGTGTGTGTGTGTGTGTGAGAGAGAGAGAGAGAGAGAGAGAGAGAGAGAGAGAGAGAGAGAGAGAGAGAGAGAGAGAGAGAGAGAAAGTGAAAGAAAGAGAAAGAGAAAAAAGAGAGAAAGAGAGAGAGACAAAAATAGAAAGAGAGAGAAAGAGAGAAAGTGAGAGTGAAAAAGAGAAAGAGAGAGAGAAAGAGAAAGAGAAATGATAGATAGATGATAGATAGAGAGAACGAGAGAGAAAGAAAGAGAGGGAGTATAGGTAGAAAGAAAGAGAGATTTTGAGAGAGAGAGAGAGAGAGAGAGAGAGAGAGAGAGAGAGAGAGAGAGAGAGAGAGAGAGAGAGAGAGAGAGAGAGAGTGAAAGAAAGAGAAAGAAGAAAGAGAGAGAGAGAGAGAGAGAGACAAAATATATATATATATATATATATATATATATATATATGTACTTGCACTTTATTGGTCCAGGAGTCCGCCCCTTCAGATTACAAAGTTATGGTCAACGTTCTCGGGGAGATGAGGTCAGGGCGCTCCTCCGACCTGTGCTTCTGCCGTTGGAAGTTGGAAGAGCGCTGTGAAGAGTGCTGCTCTGCCTCCTTTACCTCTTGTTCTTATTACCTGTTTCGGTGGTGACGCTGGCAACCTTGTGTCACTTTCCCTGTCTCAGGGCATTCGACTAACAGATACAGCTGAAGGGACCGGAGGCGAACTATTGCATGTGACACAGCAATGAAAATACATATAAAATCAATGGGTAATGAAGATGAGATGGAGGAAGATGTCTATAGATACCTCCTCTAACATGTAAAGGATAGTTGGGTCAATGAAGAGTTTTATTGGTGCTTCCGGTTTGGCACACTTGTGGGTGTCTCAGCTGTGACGTCAAGGTCAGGGCAGGAATCAGTTCTTTCCCTAGTCACTAAGGAGCTGTATGTCCTAAGGAATTGATAATACTAAGTTTATGTTACAATAAAATAACAGTAGTAGTTCGGGAAATCAGTGTCTTACAGAGAGAGGGGGAGAGAGAGAGAGAGAGAGAGAGAGAGAGAGAGAGAGAGAGAGAGAGAGAGAGAAAGAGAGAGAAATAAAAATAAAAATAAGGATGAAGAGAAAGAGAAATAAAATAAAAATAAAGATAAGAAGAGAAAGGGAAAGAAAAAAAAAATAAAAAGAACAAAACAGAATGAAAATTAAAATGAAAATGAAAAATAAAGATAAATAGAAGACGAGAATGAAAACGAAAATGAAAACGAAAATGAAAATGAAATAAAGATAAAAATGAAAAAAAGAAAAATGAAAAATGAAGACGAAAATGAAAACGAAAGTGAAAATGAAATAAAGATAAAAAAGAAAAAAAGAAAAAAGAAAAAAATGAAAACGAAAATGAAAACGAAAGTGAAAATGAAATAAAGATAAAAATAAAAATGAAAAAATGAAAACGAAAATGAAAACGAAAGTGAAAATGAAATAAAGATCAAAATGGAAAAATGAAAAAAATGAAAAAATGAAAAAATGAATAATGAAAATGAAACCGGCGACACCACTGACCTTCTCGCCGGAGTCCGAGGGCAGATAGAAGACGAGGACTGTGAGGAAAGAGATGCCCATGCAGGGGATGATGAGGTTGACGGTGTAGAAGAGCGTCTTGCGTCTCATGGTGATGTTGAACGTGATGTCGAGGTAGGGTTCGTCGCAGCAGGTGTAGTACTTCTCGTTCCTGGGGTTTCGAGGGGGGGGGGGGGGAGAGAGAGAAGGGCGACAGGCGTCCAGTCAGGTTCACAAACGCACGATAGATAGATAGATAGATAGATGCACTATGTTTATGATCAAGGTTAATTATTTCGTAGCTTTAATTCAGTCTTTTATTATTTGTGTTGAGTATTGGATGACACTGAATGTAAAAAAATTTTTTTACCTCTAATATTACTAATGCATAATTAAGGTTATTTTCTTGTATAAATTCATTCGGTCTTTTTATCATAACTGAAGGTAAATATCGAATAACACCGAATCCGATCATATATCATTACCACTAATAATGATAAAGACTTAATCTTATTGCAAAGAAACAAACAGACAAAGACCACACGAAGAAAGGTGTTCTTCCTCCCGCACCTGATTGCCGGCACCGCTAAGATGTCCCACTCGACAGACATGTAGAACTCGGAGAGGTCAACCCCGATCTCCACGACCGGGTTGTGTTCCACCTCGTCAATATGGCGGAGGTCAACCTACAGGGAAGGAGTGTTCGGTGATATTACTTGACTACGGTTTGTTGCCTGTGCTTAATTAAGGTCTTTGCGTATGGTATTCATCTTAATTAAAAGAATGATTATAGCTGTTTCTTTATATATCCATCTGAAGAACTATTAATGATACACAAAAGAAAAGTTTCAGTACATGTTTGAAACTAACTGGAAGCAGATTATATATGTATATATATATATATATATATATATATATATATATATATATATATATATATATATATATATATATAAGTTGGCTCCCCTCGCTTCTTCTTCCATACCAACTCCGCCTCCCCCAAACAGCCTAATCTTAATCAAATCCTCTTTCCCAAGCAGACAAAACTAACCCCAAGGAAATCGCGAAGGAATCGGCCGAGATGCCTCACCTGCCCGCCGTCGTAGGTCCAAGACCCGAACTTCATGACGCAAGTCTGCTCGTCGAAGGGGAAGAACTCGACGTCGATCTCGCACGACGACTTGTAGATGGCCGGGGGCTTCCACTCGACCAGCCCGTCGTGGTGGAGCGTCGCTTTCGTGGCCAGAGTCACCTCGAAGTTTCCGTCGGCGCTGCGGAGGTAGGGAGGGACGTGAGGGTGTGGCTGGCTGGCTGGCTGGATGAGTGGGTGAGGGTGGATGAGTGGGTGAGGGTGGATGAGTGGGTGAGGGTGGATGAGTGGGTAAGGGTGGATGAGTGGGATTTTGGACAAGTAGGTAGGGCTGGATTGCGTGGATGATCTTGTAGGACGACCGCACGGATGACTGGCTGAACGTGTAGGAATGAGTAAATAAAAGAGATTGACTACACCCATGGTTGACAATACGTGAGCAATCTCCACCCTGGGACATGGGCACCAGCTTGCGCACAAGAGCGGTGACAAGTGAGAGGTTCTCGTGTTGAGTGAGAGTGGGGCGAGGTTCTGATTAATATGGCGGTCAGAGCAGGACGTTCACGCTATGCATTCACAACACTGATGTCTTCCAGCTGTTCCCGGAGATCTTCAACTTCGATCACATTCATCCAAAATAATTCAAATTCCCAAAAGCGCGATCTGTTTTTACAATGTGATAAGCGTAAATAAAGTTTCATTAGCTATACGAATTCAGTTAATAATAAAAAAAGAATAAATAAGATAACACCAAGGAATGTTGATGAACATAAATATATTGTTTTGGTAATTTTGACAAAAATCCTTATAGATCTGTAATTATCTGGTTGAGTATCTATCTGTCTGTTTACCTATCTATCTATATCTCTATCTATCTATCTCTCTATGCATACATCTATTATTTCATTTCTTTATCTATCTTTTTGGCTATTCATATGTTTATCATCAGCCTATCTAGTTAGCTACCCATCTTATCTGTCTTTTTTGCCAATTTATCATATATCAATCGATTTTTCTATCTATCTATCAATTAGTGTTTATCTCCCTCTGTCAATGCTTATCAATGTATTTATTTATCTGCATATCTATCTATTAGCCTGAATATCTATCTATCAGTAGATATATAATTTTTCATGACCTTGGGAATTAGATACTTAACATGGAACTTCTCTTCTCTCTCTTTTCTCTCTCTCTCTCTCTCTCTCTCTCTCTCTCTCTCTCTCTCTCTCTCTCTCTCTCTCTCTCTCTCGCTCTCTCTCGCTCTCTCTCGCTCTCTCCCTTTCCTTTCCCTTCCCTTCCCTTCCCTTCCCTTCCCTTCCCTTCCCTTTTCCTTTTCCTTTCCCTCTCCCTCTTTCTATCTCTCTCTCTCCCTCCGTTTTCTTTTTCTACCAATCAGCAACATAACTCTCTATCATTCTTTTCTCTCAACCAATAATTTCCGCACTGAAAGAAAAAAAGAAAGAAAAAGAAATCACACGTCTAGTATATCTCATCCGTCCGATTTCAACCGCCTCTCTCTCTTTCTCTTTTACCTTTTACTCTCCCTTTTTTCTCTCTCTCTCACTCTCTCTCTCTCTCTCTCTCTCTCTTTCTTTCTCTCTCTCTCTCTCTCTCTCTCTCTCTCTCTCTCTCTCTCTCTCTCTCTCTCTCTCTCTCTCTCTCTGATATCTAGTCTAAGAAGACGGATCCAAAAGACACCTACACGAATAAAAGAGAGCGTTAGGATGCATGTGGTGGATGATCCTACACACTCTTGCCTTATTTCCCATGCCCTGTCTTTCTTCTCGGCTTTCTGATATAACTTTTCAATCCACGTGGGACAGAGACTTAATAATAAGCCTTGAGGTAACTTTGCGTCGAGTTCTAAGGGCTTAGGCGGGTCTTAGACAGATTAGAAGTCAAAACTCTAGCATCTAAATCTTGTAAGTAATAATAAAGATAGAGATTAAAATGAAAACAAAGAAATGAGAAGAAAAGAAGGCTTTCGGAACGTTCTTCTTTGTCTTTAGCTGTGAATTGATGTTTTTTTTTTTCACTGAGTCCTCTTACGTGAGGAAAATTAGCTTACTGTTCTGGATATTTGGTTATTCTGAGCTGTTCTGATTCTTTATGAGGTATTCTTTAACGCAATTCATAAGGCATTTGTGTTACATGCATTAATCTGGTTGTAATTCATATTGTAGATGGAAGCTTACTCTTTGATAATGCCTCTTCTTCTAATGCTACATGCAAAAGAAGAAGAAAAAAACAGAAAAAAAAATAAAAAGGATTAATCTTCTTTGAAATGCAAGATCACAAATCATAAATTAAGCTGTGCTCAATCTTCATGCATCATGTATCATCTCATAAACAACAAAACGCCAGAGCTTAGCACAGAACATATGACAACAATTCCGGGAAGTTGATGTGATAGGCCAATTATATACTTCGGAATTTAGTTTCCATTATACTGCATCAAAGCCCTATAGATTAGTAAAGGCAATTGCTAATGAACATTTTTATCAGCTTTTGATATAATACATCATTTGAAACGAGGGAACCTATATGACTATTGAGGTTCAGTTGCTTGAATTTGTATCTTATATTTTTGTTCATAATTGATTAGTTAATCATGTATGTATATATATATATATATATATATATATATATATATATATATATATATATATATATATATGTATGTATGTATATGTATGTATATATATATATGTATATATACGTATATATATATAATATATATATAACTATATACATATATATATATATATATATATATATATATATATATATATATATATATATATATATATAGACTAATAAAGATATAGATAAATAGATCTGTCTGTGTGTATCTATCTTTCTATCTATCTATAATATATATATATATATATATATATATATATATATATATATATATATATATATATATATATATATATATAGATATATATATATATATATATATACATATCGATAGATCGATCGATAGATAGATATACACAGACATATCTATCTATCTATAGCATTATCAGTCTCTCTATCTATATATATATATATAAATATATCTGTGTATGTCTGTGTGTACCTATGTGCATGCATCATGCATAATCTATCTCACAGCATCCTGGTGGATCTCTTACTTGTTGTAGAGCACGATGTCCGGCCGCCAAATGTGGTCAGAGGGGACGTGCAGCATC
>BOPN01000382.1:75741-80741 GCA_017312705.2 Penaeus japonicus
GAAGGGAGAGGGAAGATGGAGTGATAGGAAGGATGGAGCGACAGGAAGGAGGGAGGGAGAGGGAAGAGGGAGGGAGAGGAAGGAAGGAGGGAGAGGAAGTAATGAGCGAAAGGAAGGAGGGAGGGAGAGTAAGGGATGGAAGGGAAGGAAAAGGGGAGGGAAGGGGAGGGGAGGGAAGGGGAGGGGGAAGGGGAGGAAGGCGAGGAAGGGGAGGAAGGGGAGGAAGAGGGAGAGAGGGAGAGAAGGAGAGAGGAAAAGAGAGAGAGAGGGAAAGAGGAAGAGAGGGAGAGAGGGCGAAAGAGAGAGAGAGAGATAGAGATAGATAGATAGATAAGTAGATAGACGAAAGACAGTTAAAATTGACAAAAATAGATAGATCAATATGTAAAAAAGGAAGAGGCAGAGAGGAAAAATAAATAAACTGAATAAACAAATATCTTAACAGCTAAAAAAAAGAAAAGAAAAATAGATAAGGAGAGACTATTAAGATTCTCCATTCTCAAGTGTCTACACATAAGATTAACTCCGACGCGCGTTGTTGTGTTGAATAGGAGAAAAGATGCTGCCGGCTTTGTAAACTAAACGACCAGATCTCGTAGGTCTGTTTTTTTTTTTTTTTATGAAACTCATAAATCTATTTACTGTATCCCCTTATTTTGTTTTAAAGCTGATATATAAAAACGCCCGTTAAGTTTATCACTTAAAAAAAGGGCAGGTAGGGGGGTATCTATCTCTCAAGCGCTTTCCATATTCACCCTTCGATTAACAAAATAGAGAAAGGATATATTTAGAAAGGAAAAGAAAAAAAAAGAAAAAAAAAATAACGACAGTTTTGATGTGACAACCCCCCCCCCTACCCCGCTAAAAAAAAGAGAAGTTAGAGCTTAAAGCAAGAACGATAAATAAATGCATAAATAAATAAATAATAAAAAACGGCTGATGAAACAGAAATGAAAGTCAAAGGGGGGAGGAAGTGTAAGGTCGACGGATCAAAACTAGGACGTGGCGAGGAGGACGCTTATACGTAGGGGGATGGGGGGATGGGGGTGGGGGGGTGGGGAGGGGTTGGAGGAACCCTTGAGAGTTGTCCTTACTTCAAGGAGTGTAGGAAGCCTTAGAGTGAGAGGTTGACATCTCACACATACTCCCTGTAGTTCGGGGGGGGGGGGGGGGGCTGTTCTAAAGAGAGGTTAAAGAGCACAAGCTAATGATGAAATAAGGACCACTTACAGAAGGGTTTGTGTGTGTGTATGTGTGTGTGCGTGCGTGCGTGCGTGTGTGTGTGTGTGTGTGTGTGTGTGTGTGTGTGTGTGTGTGTGTGTGTGTGTGTGTGTGTGTGTGTGTGTACGTGTAGAGAAGGAAGAGGGTAATTGAGGAGTATATTCTGTTTGTTTCTCCTGCCTCCTCTTTTTCTCGTCTATCATGATTTCTATCTTTGATTTCTCTCTCTCTCTCCCTCCCTCTCTCTCTTATCTCTCTTCTCTCTCTCTTTTCTTCTCTCCACTCTCTCTCTCTCTCTCTTATCTCTCTTCTCTCTCTCTCTCTCTCTCTCTCTCTCTCTCTTTCACTCCCTCTCTCTCTTATCTCTCTCTCCTCTCTCACTCACGCTCCCTCTCTCCGTTTCCTTTTCCTACCATCCAACTACATATATCTCTATCATTCTTTTTCTCTCACCCATTAATTTCTGCATCAAAAGAAAAAAAAAGAAAAAAAGAAAAAGAAATCACACATCTATTATACCTCACCTGTCCTATATCAACCGCCTTTTTCTTATATCATCGCCCGGAAAACATAACACAAGTCCGGGATCACACACAACCCTATTAGTACGCTAGGGACAACAGGCGGTTACGGCTGGGAATCGACTGCGTTCATTAGCGCTACGAATGAGGTTATCGCTGCTGATTGGCCACTTGATTGGCCTGCTGGTTCGAGGGTAATCAAACGCGGCCGTCGGGTCCTGATTACCCTCCAGGGAACGCATTTGAGACTCCGGCGATGGAGAGGAGGAAAACGTTTGTTTTGTGGTAAGAGTTTTGTTCTTTTTTTTCTTTCTTCTAATGTATTCTAAAGTGTTTGGGTTAGTTTCCAGCTGGATGTATTTAATTCATGTAATGCTTAGCTTATTATCTTGACATCTAGGTATAAGCTCAGAGAGTTTTTTTTTTTACCCTCCAGAAACAGACATTTTCGGGAACTTAAACTAAAGTATTTGCATGACAAAGCAAAGGTTAAATATAAGCCAGAAAAAAACAACAACAGCAACAAAAACGCGTACAAAGTATACCCACAAAAATGAAAATATCGAATCCTCTCGTATTACCTTCGCAAATATACTAGCAAAAACTTTGTTGTTTGTACAGCAAAGATCGCTTCTTTGTATGTTTATGTGAGCGTTCATCCAAGAACTGCGCAGTTCATTTTCAAAACATCATTTACATTAATGAACTTTTAGTTTGGTGATGGAAGTCAGCAGGTCCGAAAACAGAGCCATTTTGATATAAAAGTCACTTCCATATATCCTTTGCTTTTGTTCGTTTTGAGGGACAAAATCGAAGCTCGGTTCTTAATATCACACACACAAACACACAAACAAACAAACAAAAAAATAAAAATAGAAAGAGAAAAAACAACTTAATTCCCTTTCCTTAATTGAAGAAAGAGAAAATTCAATCAGGACTGTATGCCTTGAAAACCACTCGTAATTCAGTGGCTTAAGACCAGGCGTTTACTTGGGCCAAAAGAAAATGTCATGCAAGGAATGGGTGACTGTTGATCTTGTCGCATGATAGACAAACTTATGACCGTAACTTGTATGACTGTATATTGAATGACTGTAACTTGAATGACTGTAACTTATATGACTTTATCTTGTATGGCTGTATCAAGTATTTTGCATGATCAAATCTTGCATGATTGTAACTTGTATGACAATATCGTGTATGAATGTATTTAGTATGACTGTTTATAGTATGACTGTATCTTACGTGACTGTATCTTGTATGACTGTATGTTGCATGGCTGTAACTTGCATGACTATCATACATGACTGTATCTTGTATGTCTGTATCTTGAATGACTGTATCTTACATGACTGTAACTTGTATGACTGTAACTTGCATGACTATCATACATGACTGTATCTTGTATGTCTGTATCTTGCATGACTGTATCTTACATGAAGGTATCTTGTATGTCTGTATTTTACATGATTGTATCTTCCATGACTGTTTCTTGTATGACTGTATCTTCCATGACTGTATCATGTATGACTGTATCTTCCATGACTGTATCTTGTATGACTGTATCTTGTATGACTGTATCTTGTATGACTGTATCTTGTATGACTGTATCTTCCATGACTGTATCTTGTATGACTGTATCTTCCATGACTGTATCTTGTATGACTGTATCTTGTATGACTGTATCTTGTATGACTGTATCTTCCATGACTGTATCTTCCATGACTGTATCTTGTATGACTGTATCTTGTATGACTGTATCTTGCATAACCGTATCTTGCAAGCAAAGAATCATAATGCCCTCCGAGAAATATTTAGTGTTAGTGAGTCTGTGAGCATCTGATGGTGATTTCAAAAGGCTTTTTCTGGAGAGATGGGGAGAGAAAAGAGAAGGTGGAACGGAAAGAGAGAGAGAGAGAGAGAGAGAGAGAGAGAGAGAGAGAGAGAGAGAGAGAGAGAGAGAGAGAGAGAGAGAGAGAGAGAGAGAGAGAGAGAGAGAGAGAGAGAGAGAGAGAGAGAGAGAGAGAGAGAGAGAGAGAGAGAGAGAGAGGAGAGAGAGAGAAAGAGAGAGAGAGAGAGAGAGAGAGAGAGAGAGAGAGAGAGAGAGAGAGAGAGAGAGAGAGAGAGAGAGAGAGAGAGAGAGAGAGAGAGAGAGAGAGAGAGAACAGATTCCACAACACTGCCAGCAAAATCAACAAGTATAAAAAAGTTTAAGATAACGAAGCCAAAACCCCAATCACTGGCAACACAGTACTATTCCATGCAGCACACAGAACTTCACAAGCTGTTCATGATTTTTCATTTTTCATTTCATTTCTTTAAAATCTTGAATTCCGAATAGTATTTTCACGTGTGTGACTAGATTATTCATATCATTATTCATATTATTATTCAATATACAATAGAATCGGGAAGAATATCGACCTTGGTTCACCTTGTAATATTAATGTAGGAGGTTATATCTTCCGAACCGGTGACGGCAATTTCTCGTTGAGTTGCCAGCAAGTTGTTTTTCATTTCGGGGAAGAGAAGGAGAGGAATGGAATTTGTGTTAAAAGTGGATGATACGCAAATAATTATAATAACGATATTGGAAATTATAATAGTTATACTGTTCATGATATTCTTGTTTGTGGATGACTATGTTGATGCTGATGATGACGATGGTGTTGATGATGGTAGTGGTAGTGGTGGTGGTGGTGATGATGGTGATGGTGATGAGGATGGTGGTGATGATGATGATGATGATGATGATGATGATAATGATGATGATGATGATAATAATAATAATGATGATGATGACAGGGATGAAGTGGGCGAAGGGGAAAGGTAACAAGAGAAGCAGTTGAGGGTTAGAGAAAGAAGGGAGAAGGAGGAGAAGGAGGAGGAGGAGGAGGGGAGGGGTAGTGAAGGGGAGGTGCTATTTTTCATTTCTACTGCGTGGTTGTGCTGCGGCAAAGAACTCGATCGACTCTGAATAAATGATAAGATTCTCCTACTTCCATGAAAAAAACAAAACAAAACAGAAAAGCGAAAAGTGTAAAAAGGAAATTAAAAAATATAGAAATAATCTATAAGAAAAGTTAAGGAAGAAGAAGAAAAAAAAAGAGATAGAGAAAATACACAAAGAGAGGAAGACAATATGTAGACATATTGTATTACTCCGCAATAAAACGCGCCAATATTTTCCTTCGACGCGAATAATGTTTATCCATAATTCAGTAGCGGCCAGGTCGTGGGCTAGACACCTGATGTCTG
>BOPN01000382.1:110741-115741 GCA_017312705.2 Penaeus japonicus
CCAGGGAACAAGAGTCGAGACAAACAGGAGCAAAAAGACAAATTCTCTCATGGGAACTTCGAGAAATGTAAACTAATGGTTTAGAAACAAAAATAGAAATAGTCTCATTGGAACTCCAGAACGCAGAAATTATATGAACAGATGGTAGAATAGAGAGAGAACTGACTTTATGGGGATTTCAGAAAACAAATAGAGACAAGACAAATCTTATAAAAAAGATGGTCTCATTAAAACTTCAACCTGTCTCACGGGAACTTCAGAAAACAGGAACGAAAAGCGCCACTGTCATGTCAATTGAATGCAACCTCGACTATGAATCCCCAAGGATGACTATGCACATATTACCAAGGCACTGTCGACTGGCACTATCTCACTTTAGAAAAAATATATAACGAATAATTTTCTTCACATAAATGACATAATCCCCAAGACCTACATATTACCAAGGCACTATCAACTGGCACTATCTCAAAAAAAAAAAAAAAAAAACTATAACGAATAATTTTCATCACATAATCCTCAACCCCTTGTATGAACCCCCCGTTCTGACCCCCCCACCCCACCCTCCCTAAAATAATCCCGACCCCCACCCTCTCACCTCATTTTTATCTCAAAGCCAATCGGAGTCCCCACTTTCTAAAGCGCCGGGTAGACTCCCTGGCCAGGTGATAAGAATGTTCGCTCTTATCTTATCTCTCAGGGCGAGTTCCGAAAGATTAGACTCGAGCTTCAACTTCACGGAGTCTCAGCGTCCCTCTCTCACTCTTCGTGCTTTCATTTTCTTTGGCTTTATCCTTAGCTTTCCTGTCTTTTTCGACTTTTTTTAAATTGATGTCGTCGTCGTCGTTGCCGTCATCGTCATCACTATCTTGACCATCATCATTATCATCATAATTACCACCATCGTCATCACAATCACCACCACCACCATCATCGTCTTTTTCATATTTTTGGCTTTGGTGACTCTCCCGTATTTTTCTTCTCCAGATTCTCGTCCCAGAAATATGCTCCTTTTTTCCCTTTCCTTCCGCTACGCCCTCCTCTCTTCCATCCGTCTTTGTTTTATCGCGTCTTCCTTCCTCTCTTTACTCTTTCGCTTGCTTCTTCTTGAATTTGGCGAAGAAGAAAGAGAAGAGGAAGAGGAGTATGAGAAGCAAGGGAGGAAAGAGAAGAAAAGGAAGGATGAGCAGGAGGAAGAAGAGAAGAAAAAGAAAAAGAGGAAAAATAAGAAGTGAAAAAAGAAGAAGAAGAGTAACAAGAAGAAGAGGCATAGGCAGTTAACCTCCACCTTCACGCATACCTCCCTCCCCTTCAGTCTAAAAAAAAAAAAAAAAAAAAAAAAAAAAAACTCCTCAAAGCGTCAGCAGTAACAACTCCCTCCGTCCTCGTCAGCGCCCCATATCTGCCGATGACACTGTCAGCAAATCGTACCCGACAATAACTAGACGCGATTTCGAGCTACTAGGATTTCCTCTCGAAATCCCGACTGAACACAGCGCCATCGGGAACATCGAGAGGAGAGGATGGTGAACACTGATAAAGTCTATTGGGTGAAGGTTGGGGAGTGATGGAGCGAGGGAGAAAGAAATTGGGAAAGGAGAGCAGGACGAATAGGAAGGGGTGGAAGAGGAGGGAGAGGAGGGAGAGAATGGAGAGGAGGGAGAGGATGGAGAGGAGGGAGAGAATGGAGAGGAGGGAGAGGAGGGAGAGAGGAGGTAGAGGAGGGAGAGGAGGGAGAGGAGGGAGAGGATGGAGAAGTGGGAGAGAGAATGAAAGACTGAAGGAGAAAGAGAGAGGAGAAAGAGAGAGAGGAAGGGAGACTGAAGAAGAATAGAAGAAGACAGAGAGACGGAGCGTAAAGTAAGGAGGGAGAGAATACAGGAGAATGATGGAGAATGGAGTAAGAGAAGGGGAAGGATAGGAGCGGAAAGCGTGTAAAAGTGAGAAAACATGGAATGACGGTGGAAAAAAGGATGGAACGAGGAAGGAAGACTGAAACAAAGGATATAGAAAGATGGAAAATAGAAAATAAATACGAGGAAAACAAGATGAAATAAAGAAAGGTTGGTAGAAACGAGAAAGAGAGATGAAAAAAGATTGTAAAAAAGTGAGAGAGGAAAAGGAGTGAGAGAGGGAAAAAAGAGAGAAAGGAAGATGGAGACAAAGAAAAAGAAAAAGAAAAGAAAGTGAATGAAAGAATAGAAGGAAATAAGAAGGACATACAAAAACACGACGAAGGAAAAAAAAAGGTAAGGAGGGTAGAGACAAAGAAAGAAAAGGAGCGGGAAAAGAAAGAATGAAAGAATAGAAGGAAAAAGAGAGAAAGAAGGGGAGGAGAGACAAAGAAAGCGATAAGAAGAGGTAAACAAGAAAAAGGAGGGGAAGAAAAGAAAGAGACAGATAGGGCGTAAAGACACGAAAGAAAAAAAGAAAAAAAAAAGAGACAGAGAAGGAAAAGAAGGGAAGGAAAAAACATGAGATGCAGAGTTGAGAAAGAAAGAACAAAATAAAATCGTTTAATACAATGCTGGAGCAGTTCACTTCCTCGAAAAGGCAATTTTGCAGATTGTTTATTCTTTCATTAAAGTTTGCTTGGTAAATTATCCCGGTTTCGCTACTTGGATTTTCATTATGTTGTTAGGTCTTTTTAGTTACATTTCCGCATTTTGGAAAACACTTACATAGGTAAGTACGTGATTTTTGTTAATGTGATAATCATTGCTATTATTATTATTATCATTATATTTTTTCCTATACCGTCATTATTATCATTATATCGATGATAATATTCAAAATTATTTTGATTATTAGATAATCATCATTACCATTATTGCCATTGTTATTATTATCGTTATCGTTATCATTATCATTATTACTATTATAATTATCATTACCATTCTGCTGTTGCATTTCTTCTTATCATCATTATTATTATAACTATTATTATCATTATGATAAATATTATCATCATTATCATTATTATTATCATTAACATTATCTAACTATTCAATAGTAGTAGCAGAAGTATTATTAGTATTAGTAAGGGTAGTTGTAGTGCAAACAGCAGTAGTATTAGAACCCTTATGATTGCCTTAGTTATCATAACCAACAACAATAAAAAATAAACAAAACAAAACAAAAAAACAGTGGCAACGAAACAACCTTCCATCCACAGAAAAAAAAATCATAACTTTCACCATCCCTCTCATTCTCACCAACACGATCCTAATTCATTCCATCATCCTCGCCATCACTATCAACCCTCCTTACTTTGAGAATGAACGCAAACACCCTCTAAATCTGAAGGTAATGAAGGAATTATATATCAAACAAGCTTGGCGAATGGAATGGAAGAGTGCATCGTAAATAAAATGTCAAGAGGGCACACAATGGCTTAACTGCAGGCATAAAACATAAATGATGCGTGACTCGTATATTGTTGCACGTTTTTGCTTGTCACTCAGACGTTGTTATGCCGACTGTTGTCATGCTGATTGCTGATATACTGGCTGTTGTTGCATTGGCTGTTGCCATGCCGACTATGCTGTTTTTTTTGTTATGCTGGGTGATGTTATGATGATTTTTACTGGTATATTGTTGGTATGCTAACTTCTTGTGCTGATTGTTGTCGTGCTGACTGTAATGTTGATTTTAGTTATGCTAGCTTATGTTATACTGATTTCTTCTGGTGTTTGCTGGTATGCTGGCAGGTGTTAGCCGATTTCTCCTGGTGATTGTTGTCATGCTGACTGTTGTTCTGCTGCGTTGCTCAAGGCAATCATGTTCTCTAAGGGGTCTGTTTGAATATGAATTGCAAAGCGAGACGTATCCGAGGCTTGCAGACTATGAAAAATCGTGCCATGAATAAGTAATGTCCTGTCTGTTTACATGATGCTCGCCCTTTTTAATATTCTCTCATATTCGTACTCCCTGCATTATCTCTCTGAATCTCGTTCTCCGCTCTCCATCATCTTCTTCCCTCATCATCAATGCATTCTCCTTCCTCATTCGTTCCTCATTCACTCTTTATCTGTCACAAATTTTATTCTCTTGTCTTCGTCATGTTTCACTCATCGCCCCGGCATTCTCTCTCATTACACACTATTTTCATGTCTTTCTATACCTTCTGTTCCATTCTCTCGTTTCTCGTCTCGTTTATTCTCGGCGACATCCCAGACGAGCTTCATTATGGAGGTCATTCCTTTCAGTCGTTAGTCTCTGACTATGACAAAGGCGCTCTCACCCCTACGGCTACCTGGCAATAAGGGTAATCATGGCAATGCTTTTGACCAATGCATCTGTTTTTTGCGTGTGAGAGGAAGTTGATTTAAGGAACTCGCACGCACGCACGCACACACACACACACACACACACACACACACACACACACACACACACACATATATATATATACATACATATACATATTCATATACATACAT
This sequence comes from Penaeus japonicus, assembly GCA_017312705.2. Taxonomy (NCBI): domain Eukaryota; kingdom Metazoa; phylum Arthropoda; class Malacostraca; order Decapoda; family Penaeidae; genus Penaeus; species Penaeus japonicus. The sequence goes on from BOPN01000382.1 coordinate 115,184, forward strand.
ACATACATACACACACACATACATATGTATGTAGTGTGTGTGTCTGTATGTGTATATATGTGATATTAAAGAATGCAAATGAGTTGTCAGTAATGATAAGCTACTCGGCAAAGATAACAAAGACCTTATCCATAAATCATTCGGCCCGAGGCAAGACACGCACATCTAAAAACACGCACGCGTGCGCGCGCGCGCGCACACACACACACACACACACACAATCACACGAACCTAAACCCATAAACTAACACACACAAACGCACACACAATCAAATAGCCATGACCTAACACATGCACACACAAACACACACTTACATAGCCAAGAACAAACACGCACAACACAAACTCAAACAAAAATCACCTATACACGCGAATACGGAGACGGACTCTGGAGGGGCGTGAGGGAAGGAACAAAGCGCCCAATAGAGGGGACAGAAGGGCGCTCCAGCTGCATCTATACCCCCCCCCACACCCACACCCCTCTACCCCCGCCCCTCTTGCGCCAAGCTGTTACCGAATTATCCTTCCTTCTTGTTATATCCAAAGTTATTATTTGTA
>BOPN01000382.1:133241-135741 GCA_017312705.2 Penaeus japonicus
CTCTTGGTCTGTCAATCCACACACACATAAACACACACACACACACACACATTCTCTCTCTCTCTTTCTCTCTCTCTCTCTCTCTCTCTCTCTCTCTCTCTCTCTCTCTCTCTCTCTCTCTCTCTCTCTCTCTCTCTCTCTCTCTCTCTCCCTCCCTCTCTCTCTTCTCTCTCCCTCTAACTATATAGAAAAACCTAGTTCGGTCTGGCAACACTGTCAGTAGATTAGTGTTCCAGTATCAGATGTAGCTACAATTAATCGAGTAAGTTCACGAAAATCGGGAGCACAAAGTAAGTAAGACGTATTTAATTCAGATAATTTAATTATGTAGATGTTATTTAACTTGTAAATGCAGAGTGGCCAGGCTGGCAATTATTCCGCTGAGAGGAAAAAAATGCATACAAAAATTATCTTAAAAATATCTAACGAATCCGATACATTAAGAAAAAGGGAAGAAAAAGAGATAAAGGAAACAAAGAATTACGAAATGCAAAAGAAAGAAAGAAAGACAGAAAGAAAAAACAACAACAACAACAACGAAACCCACTGTTCACCACCCTTGTCCACCTAACTAAAACACTCACGAAATACACGCTTTCAGACTAGGCTTGTAATTTCAGAACTGCTGCCGGGTATCGTGTGTTGTACCTCTGCCTCGGTTGATCAAGGAGTCGGATGATGATGATGATAATGATGCTAGCGATTAATTGGGTTGAATAAGACTGAACATCGAAGAATGATTAGACGTTCAATGAGGAAGCAAGGGATTAGGGTTTCATAGACTGGCTTATCCTGGCTAAAACTTTAATTAACTTGTTAAGAGTGATTGGCAAGTACTGGCTTAAGCACGGCCTACGGAATCACATCTATTTTATCTCTTTTGGTTACTTTCTGAAAAATAATGAATTTACCAGTTATCTATAATACCCATTTATCTATTATGTTCTTCACATAATATCTTCTTATCTACCTACCGAGCCATCATTTATCAATTTGAACTTATTCAGCATTCTCATAATACATCAACAATTTTCATATTGTTGTTGCTTGCAAACAGCGTAATATATTAAGTTGAACAATCGACTCCGCCCATACCTCGCTTCCCCCGTGATTCCTTTGTGTTTGGAACACGAATAACAAGCGATGGTTTATGTAATTATTGACAGGGAGCGTAATTCGATCCAGCCTGCGAAATCTGATATAGCGCTACAGAAACGTCGACTTGCCACGTCTAATGTAATCCGTTTCGCAAATTTGATTAGAATACAGGCGGTACTTGATGTAAAAATCCTATTTACAATCAGCGCACACAGATGCCCTTAGATTACCAATTTCTGTCCTTATTTGAGACGCTAATCTAGTTTACGATTAATTAATTATATTTCCTGGTCTTTCTAGGTGTCTCTCATCCCCGCTCTGCCTGTCAGTCTGTCAGTCTCCCTACATGTCTCTGGTACTCCAGTTCTCTCGATCTTTTCCTTTTCTTCTCTCCCTCCCCCCCCCTTTCCCTCTCCCTCCTTCTCTTTTTTAACTCTCTCTCTTTCTTTCTCTCTCTCTCTCTCTCTCTCTCTCTCTCTCTCTCTCTCTCTCTCTCTCTCTCTCTCTCTATCTCTCTCTCTCACTCTCACTCTCACTCTCTCTCTCTCTTTCTCTCTCTCTCTTTCTCTCTCTATCTATCTCTCACTCTCTCTATCTCTCACTCTCTCTATCTCACCCCCTCTCTTTCTCTTTCCACTCCCCCCTCTCAGTCTCTTTCACTTCCACCTTTTCCCTCCTTGCTTCCCCTCCAACCCTCTCTAAATCTATATGTATATATATCTCTCTCTCTATCTCTTTCCCTTTCGTGCACTGCCTCCCTTCCTCTCTCACTCTCACTTGCCTAATCATCTACGTCTGTCATGCACGGAAATACAAACCATGTCTATTTAATCCTATCCCATCGAGTTTTGGGGGCCTCGTTAGCCATCATCACATTTGGGTTTACTCGACATCTGAAAAACATTCACTATTTTGTGTCTGTTATTTCACCGTCTGTGTGTGTGTGTTTAGGTGTGTATGTGTGTGTGTGTGTGTGTGTGTGTGTGTGTGTGTGTGTGTGTGTGTGTGTGTGTGTGTGTGTGTGTGTGTGTGTGTGTGTGTGTGTGTGTGTGTGTGTACGAGTGTGTTCTCTTTCAGTTAATATCAAAAAATAAAAACATGATAATTCTGAATATAACGACATCGATATAAAACCGATAATCACCAGACACACTACAAACAGTACAACAATAATTCCCTACCCATGCCGTTACACATGTTACATTATTTCATTTATTTCCTTTCAAACTAAGCCTTTTAAACGTACATAGTGTTTCGCAATCAAAAAAGGGAAAAGGGACCGCTGCAAGTCATCAACTATAATAGAAACTTCAAAGTCTGCTAAAATTCCATAATCAGATTTAAACTTTCCTTTGCAAATTAATTAAGCATCTTGAACCGTCTCTGTACCTCCTTCTTCCCT
>BOPN01000382.1:140741-145741 GCA_017312705.2 Penaeus japonicus
GGTGCCGTGTGTGGGAGTGTGTGTGTGTGTGTGTGTGTGTGTGTGTGTGTGTGTGTGTGTGTGTGTGTGTGTGTGTGTGTGTGTGTGTGAGTGAGTGAGTGAGTGAGTGAGTGAGTGAGTGAGTGAGTGAGTGAGTGAGTGAGTGAGTGTGTGTGTGTGTGTGTGTGTGTGTGTGTGTTTGTATGTGTGTACCAATTCGTGTGTGAGCGTGTGCGCGTGGTGTGTTCAAGCATAATCATGCTTGCTTGTGCGCTTGTGAATGTGTACGTGCCTACATCTATGCGACTGTGAACGCGCCTGTGTGTTGAATATATCAGCAGGGGTTCCATTTCAGATTCCGCGTGGGAGGAAAGATTGAAAAATGATGTCCCTCAAACCTTCAAACACAAATGCGAGTCCGATAGAATAACATGCAATTCCGCAGAGAAATTTTCAAAAATTTTCCCTGCCGCCGAGAACTTTCTATTCTGAAGCTATTTCTTCATCTATAGCGTCAGTGACTCAAAACGAAAGAAAAGTTAAGTGAAAATGCTTTCATTTCATTGTGTCTGTTAAGTTATACAATCACCATCATCATCATTAACTCTGTGTGTACTCTTAGTATCATCAATATCATCAATACTCAAAATCACGATAATGATGTTTGCTATATTGTCATTTTCAGTATTATCATTACTATTGATATCATTATTACCATCAGTATTATTGCTGCTATCATTATTGTCATCATCATCATTATTAAAATGATGATGAGTCGTTTCCTTCAATATCATCAGTTGATATAATCAGCGTCACTATCACTCTAACCTTTATTGAAATCATAAATATGAAAAACAAAAAAGCATACACAGAAGAGTGTGAACAAAGATTAAAATAAACACAGCTACAATAAGAAAGCCATACTATGCTAAAGTAGTGTTACTTTCTTCCTCTTGCAATATCATTAATGTCACCATCATGTTATAATAATAGTCACAAATACCGTTACGTATATTGCTAAAGACTAAACCAGATTGTACATTCCTCATACTGCTGTTGTTATGTTTCCAAGATTGTTTGTTCGTATAGCACTATCTCCAGCAAACACTCGTCGACAAAATCCAGAAATAACCTCTAGTGCGGTGGCGATCTGGAAGCACCAGACTAGAAATGATTCAGATGAAATTTCTTCTCGGTTCGCGTGGGATGTCTCAAAATTTCTCATCGTGGCGGTCGAGGGTCAGACTGACGGGCTATGAGTGGGTAATGTTTTGTCTTTACTGGGATGGACCGCGTCTTAAGGGATTTACTATATAGGGTATTGCTCTAGGTATGTGTGTATATAAGCGTGTATGTATCCATGCTTTCATTTTTTTTTTTTTAATTAATATCCTGACCTTCCCGAAATCTCTAGACCCGACTCTAGCTTCTCTGTCTAGTCGTTAATTCATGTTGTGGTTCAAATGGAAGGAAGGAAGATGATTAAGGAAGTCTTTAATGCACAAAACTAAATCTTATTTCATCACGTCAAAAATCAGAGCAAAAATACGAGAAGCAGAAAAGAAAATTATAATTTACAAACGAGCAGAATGCGCCGAGTACCATTCGACGCGCTACTCGTGACGTCGCTGGCTGATGACGTTTCAGTGAACTATCCTTATGGTCTCGTTTGCTTTATATTCACACACACACACACACACACACACACACATACAACTCACAATTCCTGTGAGTACTCGGAGGATATGCTTTAGAAATCCGAAGGCAATGCCAGATCACTGATACTGTTTCTATAAGTGAGATATAATAATCCAATATCGCATTTCATACAGATATGAATATATCCTTTCTTACTCACTCTGGGTAGTATCCAGAGAAAACAAAACTAAACTTAAGTGATAGATAGATAGGTAGACATGCAGATAAATAGATAGGAAAATAGGTATATGGACATGCATATAGACACACAGGTATACAGGTAGATATATAGGAAAACAGGTAGATAGATGAATAGAAACAAAGGTAGATAGATAGATAGATAGGTAAATAGATAAATAGTACAGGTAGACAAGCAAAGAGGTTATAGACAGGTAAACAGGCAAACAGGTCATAGACAGGTAGACATACAGGTTGACGGGTAGATATATAGATAGATAGGTAAACAGATCGGTAGACAAGTAGACATATAGGTAAACTACAGAAAGACAAGCAGAGGGAGGACTGGATACATCGCACATGCACCTCCCTTGAGTATAACTTGTAGGCAGCATCCATGCAACTGTTTCTTCCTTGAAAAAATAAGTATAAATCTTAAACGTAAAGAAATATCTAAAAATCAGATATTCTTTACATGATTTGCACGCCTTTGTTTTATTCAACATGAGAGAGCAAACAAGAAATAATTGATAAATTGAATGAATGATGCATATTCTCCGTCAGTACAATACGATTAGCCTTTCATGACCTTGGGAATAGGATACTTAACATGGAACTCTCTCTCTCTCTCTCTCTCTCTCTTTCTCTCTCTCTCTCTCTTTTTCTCACTCTTTCTCTCTCTCTCTCTCTCTCTCTTTCTCTTTCTCTTTCTCTTTCTCTCTCTCTTTTTGTATCCTTCAGGTGTACTATCATTGTCCTCCCTTCTATCCTCTACTTCTCTCGATCTCCTTCTTTTGCCCTCACACTCACTCTTATCTCCCCTCCCCCACCTCCCTCATCCTCCTCCTTTATTCTCTTTTCTTCTATATTCCCCTTCTGACTTTACCCTTTTTGCTTGGCTGTCCCTCAGCGAAACCTTCTTCTTTTCCCCTTTCATCTGTCCCCTTCCTCCTCTTCCGAGTTCCCTTCCCAATGCCCCCCTTCTTCCGTTTTCTCCTCTTCTCCCCTTTGGTCTCTCCGTTTTCTCCTCTTCTCCCCTTTGCTCTCTCCTTGCCCTCTCCCCTCTCCTCCCCTCCCTCCCCCTCAAACCCATTCCCAATCATTTTTTCCATTCACCCCCCTCCTTTCAAACCCACTTTTTTTCCCCTTTTCTCCCTTCTGCCCCCTCTACCCCATTTCCCCCTCCTCCTATCCCCCCTCTCCTTCCCTCCCTTATCCCTTATCATCTCTCTGCCCTCCCTAATTAAACCCACTCTCTCTCCCACTTTCTCCCATCCCCCCTTTCCTACCCCCCCTACAACCCATTCCCCCTCCCCTCACCACCTCTCTCTCTCTCCGTCCGTTCGTCCCTCCCTCCCTCCCTCCCTCCCTCCCTCTTTCCAACGCCCCAGGTAGAGAGCTAAGTCCCCCCCCCCCTCCCCGTGGAATCCTATAGGAGTCCTGGCTTACACAGACAATCACCCACTTAAAGGAGAACTGCGCGCTCGGCCGAAGTGGTCCGCCATCATGGATCACGCGGACATCCGGGACCTGGCGGCATCGGCTTGAGGGGGTAGGGGTGGAGTGGGAGGTAAGGGGAGGGGTAGGGGAAAAAGGTAGGGGTAGGAGGTAGGGGAAGGAGGTAGGGGTAGGAGGTAGGGGAAGGAGGTAGGGGAAGGAGGTAGGGGTAGGGAGAAGGGCGAAAGAGGTAGGGGTAGGAGGAAGAAATAGGGAATATGGGTGAGGGACGAGGGCATGTGAAAGGTAAGGGAGAGAAAGGGCAGGTGGAAGCAGAGAGAGAAAGAGAGAGAGAGAGAGAGAGAGAGAGAGAGAGAGAGAGAGAGAGAGAGAGAGAGAGAGAGAGAGAGAGAGAGAGAGAGAGAGAGAGAAAAACAGAGAGAGAGAAAAACAGAGAGAGAGAGAGAGAGAGAGAGAGAGAGAGAGAGAGAGAGAGAGAGAGAGAGAGAGAGAGAGAGAGAGAGAGAGAGAGAGAGAGAGAGAGAGAGAGAGAGAGAGAGAGAGAGAGAGAGAGAGAGAGAGAGAGAGAGAGAGAGAGAGAGAGAGAGAGAGAGAGAGAGAGAGAGAGAGAGAGAGAGAGAGAGAGAGAGAGAGAGAGAGAGAGAGAGAGATGGAGAAAGAGAGAGAAAGAGAGAGAGAGAGATGGAGAAAGAGAGAGAAAGAGAGAAACTGATACACAAACAAAGACTAGATCATCAATTACAGAGGAATAGTCTCATGTCCTGTATTGGGGTCGAAAATGCTTGGACGTTAATGACAGTTACAGGAAATCCGCAACTATCTGATTTTTAAAGCACGCACACACAGGTGCACAGATACATTCTTAAAATATTTGTTTTAATATGACTAATTTACGACAAATACACTCAAGTGGATCATTTTCCAATTAGCGCTTTAGAACAGGACAATCACAATCAGTCAGCCAGTATACGATCGTTCATGATTTGATAGCAGCCAATTACGAGTATGGGTGGCATTGCAGGAAGTAGTGCCATGTGCAATAATTTCAAACAGAGTAATGTCACACAGGACCAATGCCATACGGAACTGATACACAACACGTGTCGTTTCTGAGGTATGGTGTGATTGTACATGGTATTAAAGTGGCATTACATAAAGGTTGAAGCAACACGCGGAAGGAATTATAGGTGTATGTGTGGGGAAGTGTTGTATTTAAACCCCTAGGGTGAAATAAACCAGAAAGAAGGAAGACAAGAGATATATAACGTAAGAGAAGAAATGTTAAGAGAAAGAGAAGGCCAGAGAGATTACGGCCAGTGACAAAGACCAATTATTATCAGAACAACAAGTGAACTCGCTGTCAGAACTCAAGACCAATCTTCAAAAGCGAAAACAAAATGAACAAACTGAATGATGAACGCGGCATAACAACGCGGAGAAGTTGAGGCGATGAATGTGTTGGTTGCGGAGAAGGGAGGAGAAAAATGATGAGAGAGAGAATGGTGAAGAAGAATGGACGCGAGGAGAGGGACAAGGACGGAGATAAAGGAAGTAAAGGGGAGGGAAAGAAAAGTTATGAAGAGCGATATATACTTTGTACAAAGAGAGGGCGAAAGGAAGACTACAGGGGAAAAAAAAGGTTGGAAGAGCATGACGATAAGGGTGCAAAAGGGAGATAGAGAGCCGAA
>BOPN01000382.1:190741-195741 GCA_017312705.2 Penaeus japonicus
TAAGACCTATACAATCCTTAGAACGACAGAAAAGTAATATTGGCCAAGAATGAGCAGGTTTTTTCCCGATTGTGCCGCCATACAATTCTCTTCTATTTCCTCCCACAATTTATCCATTTTCTTACCACCCTTAACTCTCCTATTTTTCTTCCATTATCACCCCCTCATCTGCCATCTCCAAGAATCAATATCGACCTTTAAAAGCCGGCTCGTCATTAGTTCTACTTAATGGTGTTTAATGGTTAGCCATGTCAGTGAGGACCGAGTCTTGACTGGTGCTCTGTTTTATGGTGTTTGGCTGATGATTTTGGGCCCCATAATGAAGCCGTTCCAGACGTCAAAGAACCTCGTTTGGTCTGAAAAATTAATAGAAAAGGAGAAGGGAGAGGGAGGGGAGAGGTAGACAGACAGACAGACAGACAGACAGACAGACAGACAAACAGACTGGCAAACAGACTGATAGAGAGGAAGCAGGTTATCAAGGTGGGAAGGCTGGCAGGCAAAAAGGTAGATAGACAGGCAGGTAGACAGGCAAGCAGGTAAACAGGCAGGGAGGTAGGCAGAAAGACAGATACATATTAAGAATTGGAGGAGATACAAATACATGCAGACAGACAGACTAAGAGGAAGAGAGACAGACAGATAGATTGACACTCAAGCACACAGACAGATAGACGGAGGGAGAAAGAGAGGGGAAGGGAAGGGGAGGGGGAAGGAAAAGGAAAGGGAAAATAAAAGAGAGAGAGAGAGAGAGAGAGAGAGAGAGAGAGAGAGAGAGAGAGAGAGAGAGAGAAATAAATTATGAGAAAGAGGGTGCAGGGGAAGGAAAGAGAGCGAATAGATGATAGATAGAGACCAAGAGAGCCACTCACACTGTCGCTACGTTTCTCTCATCTCGTTCTGTCTCTCGAAATATTCTAATTAGATCACACTTTTAAGCATAAAATTCTTCTCTCTCCCTCGAGAAATTTTCTCAGAGATCCATCCGTAATCACTAAATTGAGGAGCTGTAGTTAGTTCTTTATAAGAAACAGAGAGAGAGAGGCAGAGGCAGAGACAGAGGCAGAGGCAGAGACAGAGGCAGAGGCAGAGGCAGAGGCAGAGGCAGAGACAGAGACAGAGACAGAGACAGAGACAGAGACAGAGACAGAGGCAGAGGCAGAGGCAGAGGCAGAGGCAGAGGCAGAGGCAGAGGCAGAGACAGAGACAGAGACAGAGGCAGAGGCAGAGACAGAGACAGAGGCAGAGGCAGAGACAGAGACAGAGACAGAGGCAGAGACAGAGGCAGAGACAGAGACAGAGACAGAGACAGAGGCAGAGGCAGAGGCAGAGACAGAGACAGAGGCAGAGGCAGAGGCAGAGGCAGAGGCAGAGGCAGAGGCAGAGACAGAGGCAGAGGCAGAGGCAGAGGCAGAGACAGAGACAGAGACAGAGGCAGAGACAGAGGCAGAGGCAGAGGCAGAGACAGAGGCAGAGGCAGAGGCAGAGACAGAGACAGAGACAGAGACAGAGGCAGAGGCAGAGGCAGAGACAGAGGCAGAGGCAGAGGCAGAGGCAGAGGCAGAGGCAGAGGCAGAGACAGAGGCAGAGGCAGAGGCAGAGACAGAGACAGAGGCAGAGGCAGAGACAGAGACAGAGACAGAGACAGAGGCAGAGACAGAGACAGAGACAGAGACAGAGACAGACAGAAAGACAGACAGAGCGTAAGAGAGAGTTAGAGCTTGAGAGAGAGAGAGAGAGAGAGAGAGAGAGAGAGAGAGAGAGAGAGAGAGAGAGAGAGAGAGAGAGAGAGAGAGAGAGAGAGAGAGAGAGAGAGACGGAGACAAACAGACTAACAGACAGACCGAGAGAGCTGGAAGGCGAGAGCAAGACATCCGAGCGCGGAAAACTGAAATAAACATGAGCTCCATCTTGGCCACGGACCGGACACGTGACCTCAATAACATGCTGTCACAATCGAATGAGAAATTTAACCTAACGATCCACGGGGGAAGATACAGATCGTCCGTTACAGCGAGTTTGTAATTACAATATTGATAAGGGACTGCCGAATAACAACCCGCTGTAATGAAACTTTTTGATAAACCTTAACCGGACAGAGAGTAAACATATGAATAGATAAACAAGTTAATAATTAGGTTGAATATTGTGAGACTCAGGTAGCCTATCTAGCGTTATGTCAGGGAACCTTGTGTATTGTAGTTTCTGATATCGATTATTACTATTACAGAAAGGCGAGTTATAGACGGAAAACGATGATAAATGTTATAGATATAATCAAACGTGTGTATAATAATGTGTTCGTGTGCGAATTAATATTCCTATTATTTTTAAATGTGTGTGTGTGTGTGTGTGTTCATGTACGTGTATGTGTGCACTCACGCATTCCAAAACAGCAACTAAATACCTGTCACGCAGCGCAGAGGAACTACGGACAGAAGGTGACACTGAGTGACATGTCTTGACGATGTTGCCAACCCGTGTTCCCGTCTTTACGGCCTTCCCAAGACATTTCGACATCGGTGCTGAAATAACTGAGATATGGTGGTCATTTTTTTCTGTTGAATATCTATATATTAATTTGTTGGTGTATCATATTTTGCTTTCATTCGTAATCATGAGTATGTATTTTTTTTTCCAATTATCCGGTTACTTAATAATTACAATTTATTTCTTATTTTAATTTGTTACATAATTACATATGGACTCTAACATTCTAACCTCAGGATGTGTATATATACTGTATGCATTATTGTATATCTATGATAATGCAAAGACACAAAATTCTTAGATGAATAGATATAGAAATTCAAATGGACGTAAAACTATACCCTTGTGCTTAGTATACAAACAGGGTAATCTGTGGTGAGGTGTAGCATAACCCCATTCCTTCTACATATATTGTACTCTTGTCGAGGTTTAGATACATGCTTCTGAGAGGTAGTTATTATCATGTGAACTTTGAGAAATGACTACTTGGTGCCGGCAACTTTGATCAACAACATTTCGGCGCCAAGTAGTCATTCTCAAAGTTCACATGATATAACTACACTCTCCCAAGCTGTCAAGAACCTCTTTAAACGTAAAAATGGGGTGCGTCTACACCTCACCACCCTGTTTGTATACTAACGCAAGTATAGTTTTACGTCATTTAATTTCTGTAATATTCATCTGAAATTTTGTCTTTACGTATCGTAGATATACAATATGCATACGATATATACGCATCTGAGGACTAGAATGTTAGAGTCCATATGTAATTAATATGGCAAATTAAAAATAAGAAATAAATTGTAATTAGTAAATAACCGAATAATTGGAAAAAAATACGTACTCATGATTACGAATGAAAGCAAAATATATTGCATAACAAATTAATATATTCAACGAAAAAAATATTCATATATCTACGTTTATTTCAGCGCCTGTCTTGGAGGCCGTAAAGGCAGGAACAGGTTGGCAACATCGTCAAGACATGTCACTCAGTGTGCCTTCTGTCCGTAGTTGCTTGCATGACCGACAATTGCTGTTTTTAGAATGCGTGAGTGCACGCATACACGTACATGAACGCACACACACATTTAAATAATAAGTATTAATTCGCACGCGAAACTATTATACACACGTTTGACTATATCTACCAACATTATCATCGTTTTCCGTCTATAACTCTTAATAGTAATCGATATCGAAAACTACAACACAGGTTCCCTGACATAACGCTAGATAAACACCTGAGTCTCGCAATAACTAATTAACAACTTATTTATCTATTCATATGTTTACTCTCTGTCCGGGTAAATTTATCAAAAGTTGAGGTTTGTGGTCCTTGTCAATATTGTATTACAAGCTCGCTGTAACAGACGTGTATCTTCCCCGTGGATCGTTAGGTTAGATTCTCATTCGACAATGACAGCATGGTCACGTTGTCGGTCGTGATAGATAGGCTCATGTTTGTTTCGGTTTTCCGCGCTCGAACTGCTCTCGCCTTCCCTTCTCCGATACTGTCTGTTTTGTCTCCGTCTCTCTCTCTCTCTTTCTCTCTCTCTCTCTCTCTCTCTCTCTATCTATATATATATATATATATATATATATCTCTCTCTCTCTCTCAAGCTCTAACTCTCCTGCTTACGCTCTCTCTCTAATTCTCTTTTACTGTCTGTCTCCTCTGTCTCTCAATCTCTTCTGTTCTCTCTTATCTCTGCTCCTCTATCTCTGTCTCTCTGTATCTCTAGGCTCTCTGCCTCTGCCTCCTGTCTCTGTCTCTCTGCCTCTGCCCCTCTGCCTCTGTGTCTGCCTCTGCCTGCGCTCTCCACCTCTGCCTCTCCAATCTCTGCCTCGCCTCTCAACTCTCTGGCTCTCTGCCCTGCCTCTGCCTCCTCCTGTGTCTTCTGCCTCTGCCTCCCTCTGTCTCTGCCTCTGAGTCTCGCAATCTCTGTCTCTGCCTGCCTCTGCCACTGCCTGCAGTCTCTGCACTCTGCACACACACTGCCTCTGCCTGCTGCCACTCTGCACTCCTGTCTCTGTCTCTGCCACTGCACCTCTGCCTCTGTCTCTGTCTCTGTCTCTGTCTCTGCCTCTGTCTCTGCCTCTGTCTCTGTCTCTCTCTCTCTGCCTCTGTCTCTGTCTCTGTCTCTGCCCTCTGCCTCCTGGCTTCCTCTGTCTCTACTGTCTCTCTCACTCTCTGCTCTGCCCCTCTCTGCCTCTGCCTCTGCCTGTCTCTCTGCTTACTCTGCCTCTCTGTCTCCCCCTCTCTCTGTCCTGCTCTGTCTCTGTCTCTGCCTCTGTCCTCTGTCTCTGCCTCTGCCTCCCGCCTCTGCCTCTGTCTCTCTGTCTCTCTGCCTCTGCCTCTCTCTCTGTTTCTTACATAAGGGGCAAGCTACAGCTCCTCAGGCAAAATGATTACAGATGGTTATCTCTGAAAATTTCTCGAGGAGAGAGAGAGAGAATTTTATGCTTAAAAGTGTGATCTAATTAGAATATTTCGAGAGACAGAACGA
>BOPN01000382.1:213241-215741 GCA_017312705.2 Penaeus japonicus
AAACTTTAGCGATACGATTCTTTATCGCTTTAATATTGGGGAATGTCTTTGATATTATGCAATAGAATAAATATAGTGATAAATCTGTATATCATGTCAGTAATAATGAATACAATTGTAAATGGCTTTGATGATGCTCAAGGTGAATAATAATGATCTCTGCCATCGTTAGTACCTCTAGTATGATTCTCACCGTCAGTTCTCACTCTTACAGAGGAGAATTAGTATTCAAATTATGCAAATCCTATTCAGAGGGCTTTTATAACAAGAGGAAAGAAAGAAAATGTTGATTTCATTAAAATAAACATATACACATATATCTAAATGCACAAAAACAAAGACGTAGGCCTACCCGCACGCTCTGGCACATTCTTAAAATACACACGTAATCATATTCAAACGTATAGAAATTAAATAGAATCAAACTCCTTTTTCCTGTTCAAGTTATCCCAATAATAAACGCATATCAATTCACATTTCCTTCCTCCTTTACTCTCTTTGATATTCCCTAAAAGCTATTTACTCCCGTACATCCTAGAATTTATATCCTATCTCAGATCGGCAAAGCTCCCTTGGGCCCATCTCATCCCCTCTATAATCTCCACCCCCACCTCCCCACTGAAGTCACCGGTATATGTATCTAAAAAAAATAACTTAATCCATTTATTTGCGTTCCTTCCAAGGGTCTAATATTCGCATCTCGAAGGATTGTAAGTGCTAGAGTAGGGAAGGAGATGGAAGGAGAGGGAAAGGGTACGTAAGGGTGGGTGGGTAGGTGGGGGATGAGGGGGAAGAAGGAAGGTGTACAGTGGGGCTAAGGAGAAGGGAAGGGAAGGAGAATGGGGGGGAGGGGGGGAAGGAGGAAGGTGTACAGTGGGGCTAAGGAGAAGGGAAGGGAAGGAGAATGGGGGGGAGGGGGGGATAGGGGGTTTGGGTGTAAGGTGTCCGATGTCCAAATATTGACTAGTGGACCACGCTGTCTGCTTCCCTCTCGCCGCCCTCAATGCTAAGTAAACACATGCCCTCCTTTCTCCTCCCTCGCACGACCTCCTGTTTCGACTAATTTTCCTTCTCTGGAAGGGGGAGAAGTGAAGAAGTTTGTCTTACTTCTGAGTCCTATTATCATTTCTAATCTTTGGTGGGGGTCCGATGGAAGCGGCTCGTTCTTTTAATCGAGGGTTTTCGTTTTCTTTGCATAGAAAGAATCTGGTGTTGATGTTTTCTTGTGCTACAAGCAATAATAAATTTAGTATGGATAAGGAGATAAGTCAATAATAAAAGGAGATAGAATAAACTGGGCAAATAATGTGAATGATAATAAATGCGGCAAGAACGATGGTTATTGAAGAAGGATATTGTTACTGATAAGGACGATTTTAATTATTAGTAATGACCACTACTACTACTACTAAATTGATGATGATGTTGGTAATGACTGTGTTGGTAATGGAGACGATGATTATGATAAAGATAATGATAATGATGATTGATGATGATGATGATGATAAGAATGATGATGATGATACTGCAATGTACATAATAATGATCAAATAAAAAACAGAAAAAAAGAGAACAAAAATAAGAACAAAAAACAGTAAAAGAATAGACGGAGAAATATCGTTAATTTTCCAAAACCAAAATGCTTAGACCTAACCCTCTCCTCCGCACACACAAACTTCCTCCTCTCCACTGCAAGCGGTCTTTGTTGATGCTCTCCTTTTCAAGCTCTTTATATACTAACACGATCAGAGTTACGGAGTTTACATTGTCTCGGTGTACACACAGGCGATCACACACTATAACTTTCTTTCCCCGTGAGACAACAGGGACTGTGTTTGTAATGGAAATAATAAGATATGACGGTGATGAAAAATGAATGCGTGTGTGGGGGGAAACTAAAAGAATTTACTGCAGCTGTATTTTTTTTTTTTTTTTATGTCGTAGGATATGTGATATATATATATATATATATATATATATATATATATGTATATATATATATATATATATATATATATATATATATATATATTATACATATATATATATATATATATATATATATATATATATATATATATATATATATAAATACTGTATATATGGATCAGAATGAGAAATTTAGTTTTAATTTTCTAATGAAAATATGGATGTAAGGTATGTATTCTATCATCAGAAAACAAAACACTTAGGTTAAAAAAAATAACAATGCCAGCAGTAACTTCAACTGAAATTAGAAAAAAAAAGAAATCTACACAAAAACGTGTTTCCGAGAAAACTTGAATTCAATATCACCTTTAAATAACGTTGCCGGCAAGAGACTTTGCCCTAAACCACGATCCATAAAGGCTAAATGTGTATTGAAAGTGCAAGAGACCTCCAATCTTGGTAACCCCCCATTACAGTATTATAGTGCCTCGTGAAGACATCCAGCGACCTCCTACATAAATATTCATGAGTAGGAGCCTCTATCCCTGCCCCCCACCCCCTCCCCCCCTTC
>BOPN01000382.1:223241-230741 GCA_017312705.2 Penaeus japonicus
TGTTGTTTTTCCAGATTCCATCTGAGTAATATATACAGTGTAGAGCACGAAAAGAATGTAATAACAGCGTACGCCATTCAACTCCAAGAGTATTATTGATTTAAAAGGCAATTCTTTACACCGGGAATGTTCCACAGAAAAGGGAGTGAAAATATGTTTATAAAACGGCTATCATAAAGCAGCAATTGTCCGTGGCATTAAAGAAAAGAAATTAATTTCATTGAAACATATATACTCAAATACGTATATACATACGTAAGATATATATATTGTACATACAGTACAAAAATATATTTTATATAATATTGTGTGTGCGTGACTGTATATGAGTACCCCCCCCCCTCCCTCTCTACACACATAAGCTTAAAAGAGAGCTCGTGAGTGTGTCAGGTGCCTAAAAGAGAACTCATGCGAGAAAGATCTGCATTCTGTTTAGGGCCAAAGTGGTCTTCCCTATCAAGCAAACACGGACAAACGACCTCCCACTTCCTCTCTCTCTCTCTCTCTCTCTCTCTCTCTCTCTCTCTCTCTCTCTCTCTCTCTCTCTCTTCTCTCTCTCTATATATATATATATATATATATATATATATATATATATATATATATATATACATATATATATAAATAAATATATATATATATATATATATACATATATATATATATATATATATATATATATATATATACATACATATATATATATATATATATATATATATATATATATCCATCTATCGATCTATTAATCTGTTTATTTATCTGTCTAGGGGATATGTATGTATGTTTGTATATATGTTTATATATATGTTGTATATATATATATAATTATGTATATATATGTATACACACACACACACACACACACACACACATCAGTCTGCCTAAACACCTTCTCTCCCTTATCTCGCTCCGACTCCCCCAGCCATCTTAGCTTTCTCCAAACCCCATAAAACGAATTACATTCCCCAACTCGACCTGTCTTTTTACAGCCCCAGGTCGACCAACCTCCACCAAACTCCCATAAAGCGAGTGAAAGGAAATCCGAGATGACCACCCATGCATTCCAAACAACCCGAATGCCTAAAAAGATAAAGAAAAAAGAAAGAAAAAAGAAAAAAAGGAAAAAACCTTCCCTGCAAATTGCTTTATTAGGCTAAATTCCACAGGGTGATCCATTTTGTCCCTCAGTGACGGTGAAATGAGCGAAGAATTTGATACTTTTCGTTCTATAGAGAAAGATGTATGGGAATGGGAATGTAAATGTGGTATCTGGAAACCCCAACGTATTATTTGGTATTTCTAATTTACGATTTGTTATCACTCATAATCCTATTAAGCATCTAACAATAACGAAAATAATAGTCCTATTAAGTCGCATCAAGAGACAATAACAATAAAGGATCTATGAACGTGACGGTAGTAATTAAGGTCATAGGATGTTGTTCTTCAGTGGCAGAGCAACATCTGTGTGAGGATGATGTGATTAGATGATGAAGTCTAGAATGATGATAATGGTGACGGTGGTTATAGCATAAAATAATATCATCAATTTGACTAAAAGAATACTGATAAAGATGAATAATAAAGATAATAATAATGATGATGATAAAACAAATAATAATGATAAAAATAAAAGTGATAATAACAACGCAAATAATAGTTATAACAATAACGATGTTAACATTTTTGATAATGATAACAAAAAAATATGTCAATAACAATGATAATACTAACAGTACTATTACAATTACTACTACTTATACTTCTATTAATACTACTACTACTAACACCACCACTACTACTACTACTACATCTGCTGCTACCAGAATGTAGCACGATACACCCATTAGCTTTTGTGTAATGAAGGAAATCTAGACAGAATAAGCCACTGGTGTTAGCACAAACTTGAAGGTCTGACTGAGAAAGAAACATACAGGATTCTATGGGACTTCAACATTCAGTGCAACAGGATTGTGGAAACTAGGCTTCCTGACATAGCTTTTGTTAGGAGGCTGGGGATAATTTTTGAAATAATGGTATTGGCTATCAAAGGAAATATCCAAGACTTTTTGTGTCTTGTTGACACGTGCTTGTAGTATGAAAACAAGTTGATGAAATCTTATCTGAGATGTAAAATATGGAACATATTATCAATAACAGTAATGATATTAATAATAGTGATAATAATGCTGATAACAAGTACAATGATAACGCTGCTACTGATGATAATAATAATGATAATAGTAATACCAATAATAATAATACCAATAATAATTCTGACAACAGTACTGAAAACAATTACAATAACAAACCAAGAACAATAATACTAATACCAACAATAACAATTAAGATAAAAAAAGCATCAATCACGGCCCTAAGACAAATCACCATCAAAAGAGCAACATCAAAGCATCGAGTTTATCCCACGTGCCTTCACAGCATCACAAATAACATATTCGAGATGCCTATCGAAAGTCCTGGAAGTTTGGATGATATGGAAAACACTACACGCGCTGATGCTCTTTCCTTAGGCCTACGCAGCGCCGGAGTGGGGGTGGGGGATGGGAGGGGGGGGGGTGATAAGACTACCTTATGAAGCTTTCAATCTTCCCCCTTTTTAATCGATCCTACGGCGATGCCACGAGGAGGAGGAAGAGGAGGAGGAGGAGGAGGAGGAGGAGGAGGAGGAGGAGGAGGAGGAGGAGGAGGAGGAGGAGGAGGAGGAGGAGGAGGAGGAGGAGGAGGAGGAGAAAGAAGAGGAGGCGGAGGAGAGGGAGTGGGAGGAGGAAAAGGAGGAGGAAGAGGGGAAGAGGGAAGAGAAAATTGGAGGAGGAGGGGGAGGGAAAGGATAAAAAGAAGGAGGAGGAAGTGGAGGAGAATTAGGATTAGGAGGAGGAAGAAAGGGAGAAGGATGAAAAGAAGGAGGGGGAGAAGGTGGATTTACAGGTGAAAGTGGAGGTGGAGGTGGAGGTGGAGGTGGAGGTGGAGGTGGAGGTGGAGGTGGAGGTGGAGGTGGAGATGGAGAAGGAGGAGGAGAAGAAGAAGAAGAAGAAGAAGAAGAAGAAGAAGAAGAAGAAGAAGAAGAAGAAGAAGAAGAAGAAGAAGAAAAAGAAGAAGAAGAAGGAGGACGAGGTGGAGGAAGAAGAAATAAAGAAGGAAGAGGAGGGTGAAAATGAGGAGGAAGAGAAGAAAGAAAAAGA
Source organism: Penaeus japonicus (assembly GCA_017312705.2). Taxonomy (NCBI): domain Eukaryota; kingdom Metazoa; phylum Arthropoda; class Malacostraca; order Decapoda; family Penaeidae; genus Penaeus; species Penaeus japonicus. Next base: position 226,445 of record BOPN01000382.1, read on the forward strand.
GGAAGAGGAAGATAAGAATGAGAAGAAGAAGTAGGAGGAGGAGGAGGAAGAAGGAAAAGAGGAGGTGTAGTTACAAATAAAGGTGAAGGATGAAGAAAAGGAGTGTAATTTCAGGTGGAAGTGGAGAGCAAGGGCCGGCAGAAGGAAAGAGAACCCTCAGAAACAGGAGAGAGATACTGACATGGAAAGACCCCCGTCTGTTTATCAAGCAAATATTCAAATGAGAACCCATACAGTTATCGGCGTTGCGGCTGTTACAGTCTCAGGAAACTCTTCGGGAATCAGATACCCAACTTCCCACGCTTGTTGTTCTAGTTCGGCACAGAGATTCCGTATGCCAAGGTGCCACCACAGTTGGTTCACAACCCAAGGTTATCGCCGTTGTCCAAAGAAATATTCTTATGTATTGGTTGAGATCAAATCTCTCTTTCGCTCTGTCTGTCTGTCTCTGTCTCTCTCTCTCTCTCTCTCTCTCTCTCTCTCTCTCTCTCTCTCTCTCTCTCTCTCTCTCTCTCTCTCTCTCTCTCTCTCTCTCTCTCTCTCTCTCTCTCTCTCTCTCTCTACATATATATACACACACACACACACACACACACACACACACACACACACACACACACACACACACACATATATATATATATATATATATATATATATATATATATATATATATATATACACACACACACACACACACACACACACACACACACACACACACACACACACACACACACACATATATATATATATATATATATATATATATATATATATATATATATATATATACATATATATATCGCAAACTATTTTAATGGTTCCTTATTAAAAAATATAATAAGAAATGGATGAAGAACCCACTTCAAATTCAGAGAGGTCTCTAATATAAGAGATGGATCCTTCCAGATCAGGCCGAGCCATATTCCATTTCATTTACGAAAAGAAGAAGACGAGGAACGAGAAAAAAATAAGAGAAAAGAAGAGAGAGTGACGGTGCAGTTCTATCGTGAACTGGATGTCGTGAGAGTGTTGGAGAGCGAGAGAGAGGGAAGACAGATGGTGTTGAATAACAAAATGCGGATTATAATATCAAATGAGGATGGTAATGGTGATGATATCAAAGTGATCATGATAATGATGATGATACTATGAAAATGATAATGATAATGATGATAATAGTATGAAAATGAAAATTATGGTAATGATGATTATGATATCATTATACTACTACTACTACTAACAAAAAGATAACAATAGTGAAAACCATAACGGGTATGCTGATGATAATAAAAAAAGGATAATGGTAACAAATTAATTCATGGTAGTAAAAAACAATTGTGATAATAACAATAACAACAACAACAACAACAATAATAATAATAATAATAATAATGATACTAATAATGATGATGCTCACGATGATGATATAAGAAAAGAGAGAGAGAGAGAGAGATGATAAAGAAAAAGAAAACGAGGGAAAAGAATAAAAAGAAGTCGATCACGTATGAGGACTTGAAAGACAAATTTTAGAAAGGATAGCTAATGCATGACAAAACAAGACGTGTGCTGTGTTGCAAGGATATGACGATGAAAGTACGTAAAGGATATGAAGTTGGAGAAGAAGAAATAGAAGAGAAGCATGAAGAAGAATGAGAAGAACACGAAGATGAAGAAGAAAAAGAAGAAAAAGAAGAAAATGATGATGATGAAGTAAAAAAACTAGAAGAAGAAAAAGAAGGAATAGAAATATGGGATAAAAGCTGAAGAAAATAGTAAGATTAAGTAAGAAAATGGAAAAAATGTTGAAGAAAATTAAGCAGAGAATGAAGAAAACAACTGATAAGCAGATAACGAAGAAGAACAGGATATTAAAGGAGGAGGGTAAAGAAAAGGAGGAGGAAAAGAGGAAAGGAATAGAAAGGGAAAATAAAAAGGAAAAGAGAGGAAAAAGAAGGTGAAGAAGGAAATAGAGAAGGACATAGGAGGAAGAGAAAGAGAATAAGACAAGGAAGGAGAGGAAGAAGGAAAACTAAATGAAAAAGAAGAAAAAAAAAAAAAGAAAACAGTCTAATGGGGAAGGTGAAGAAACCAAAATGTAGAAAACATTACCAGACGTTTGAGTGAAAAACAAAGAGAGTGATCATAAGAAGCCATGACCCGATTGGTGTTCCAAGCATGAGTCATCATTGCTTTTCAAACGAGGTGAATCTAACCCACCATCACCCATTCCCGAAAACTAAAAGCAAAAAGCCGTCTAACGAATCGGCTACGGCACAGAACGCCCCCATTCCCAACCTCACAACACACGGGATTCCAAGCCAGGCTCCATTGTCATTGCCATGCTCGGCGAGGTTCTGCAATTAATGCAACAGGCTCGATCACTCCAGATGCAAGCCGCAGCGGACACGAGTGTGCTATTTAGGGACATGCACACCACGATAGGAACATGTTCGCCGCTGTCGTTGCACTTAAAACTACGCCAGACATGAGTCACGGGTTTGAAGCGCTGTCATTTACACGTCTATGATGCAATGTGTTGCTCTCTGGGATGGCTTTTCGATGGGCGGAGCACGGCGTTCGTTTCGGCAGGAAGTGATAGTCTTACGCTAATGGTAAACCGATAGTAAGTCAATGTTAATTGCATTAGGGTTGATAGCCAGAAAGGGGAACGAAAACTATGCGTATATATATATATGCGCGTACACGTAGACACACACACACACACACACACACACACACACACACACACACACACACACACACACACACACACACACACAGAGCCACGCAAACACACACAGACACAGGTATATACTAATAGGTACATAAGTTGCAGAACGTAATATCAATAAAAATAAAAGCACTTTGGGCATCCCACAACCATTGAGCAAAATGGCGAAATGTAAAGATAAGTTTTAGAGAAGAGATTGAGGTAGATACTCTGATAAAAATCACACACACACACACACACACACACACACACACACACACACACACACACACACACATATATATATATATATATATATATATATATATATCGCAAACTATTTTAATGGTTCCTTATTAAAAAATATAATAAGAAATGGATGAAGAACCCACTTCAAATTCAGAGAGGTCTCTAATATAAGAGATGGATCCTTCCAGATCAGGCCGAGCCATATTCCATTTCATTTACGAAAAGAAGAAGACGAGGAACGAGAAAAAAATAAGAGAAAAGAAGAGAGAGTGACGGTGCAGTTCTATCGTGAACTGGATGTCGTGAGAGTGTTGGAGAGCGAGAGAGAGGGAAGACAGATGGTGTTGAATAACAAAATGCGGATTATAATATCAAAATTATGATGGTAATGGTGATGATATCAAAGTGATCATGATAATGATGATGATACTATGAAAATGATAATGATAATGATGATAATAGTATGAAAATGAAAATTATGGTAATGATGATTATGATATCATTATACTACTACTACTACTAACAAAAAAATAACAATAGTGAAAACCATAACGGGTATGCTGATGATAATAAAAAAAAGGATAATGGTAACAAAATGACCATGGTAGTAAAAAACAATTGTGATAATAACAATAACAACAACAACAACAACAATAATAATAATAATAATAATAATGATACTAATAATGATGATGCTCACGATGATGATATAAGAAAAGAGAGAGAGAGAGATGATAAAGAAAAAGAAAACGAGGGAAAAGAATAAAAAGAAGTTGATCACGTATGAGGACTTGAAAGACAAATTTTAGAAAGGATAGCTAATGCATGACAAAACAAGACGTGTGCTGTGTTGCAAGGATATGACGATGAAAGTACGTAAAGGATATGAAGTTGGAGAAGAAGAAAGAGAAGAGAAGCAGGAAGAAGAATGAGAAGAACACGAAGATGAAGAAGAAGATAATGAAGAAAAAGAAGAAAATGATGATGATGAAGTAAAAAAACTAGAAGAAGAAAAAGAAGGAATAGAAATATGGGGTAAAAGCTGAAGAAAATAGTAAGATTATGTAAGAAAATGAAAAAAAAATGTTAAAGAAAATTAATCAGAGAATGAGGAAAACAACTGATGAGCAGATAACGAAGAAGAACAGGATATTAAAGGAGGAGGGTAAAGAAAAGGAGGAGGAAGAGAGGAAAGGAATAGAAAGGGAAAGGAAAAGGAAAAGAGAGGAAAAAGAAGGTGAAGAAGGAAATAGAGAAGGACATAGGAGGAAGAGAAAGAGAATAAGACAAGGGAGGAGAGGAAGAAGGAAAACTAAATGAAAAAGAAGAAAA
>BOPN01000382.1:262186-264686 GCA_017312705.2 Penaeus japonicus
GGCTCTGCTTGAGATCCTTTAGTCCAGGAGGCGTCGGGACTAATCCTCCTGCAGTAAGATCCCGCCTGGACCAATCTCCTAATCTTCACAACACCTGGACCAGTGGCATTTAAGCAGGGTTTTGGCCTCATCACCACCAACAACGGCCCGACCTCATAATCTCTATCACGTTTAGCTCGTTGGACCAAAGCCACAGCCTACAGAGGTAAATTAGTCGTTCTTGGCTATCTTGATTTCCCTGTATTTTGAAGCTCTTATCCTCGTTGCTCACAGGCATCTTTTATTCCCGCCGTATCCCCTACTACCGGTTCCAACTACTTCAGTATCCACACACTACTCTGACACGAATACAATGCCTGTGGCTTCCGAAAGCGGTCTGTTCTGTTTGAAAACCGTCCGCGTCGTTAGTTTCTGTAATAATTCCCATCCTATACCAAGTGAAAATGATAAATGCTACTCTCTTTTTTATATTTAATTTGTACCTAGTAAATAACTGTTAATTTTTTATTTGTATATTGCCTCGAAAGTCCATAATGAATGTATATGATATCAAATATCATATAAAAGTGTATATTGACGTTAACTAGTGTAAAACGGCATATATCTGACCTATTTACCCAATAAAGAAAGAAACATCAAATCTGCTTTTAAACAATCAAACGAGCCCACAGTACCAAAATCCCAAAAGACAAGCTCCGAATAAAAAAAACAACAACCCAAGAACACGTAACATGAGCAAAAGGTCTATGCTGAGAGCCTCGGACATAAACCAATAAACGAAGTAAAACTACAGATTTAACGACCGTAACGGACGACGAAGAATAAAACTCTTTGAAATATCGGTCGTTTGAAGTCTCCGTCACACTTGGCTGCCTCTTGCCTGCCATGCCCGGCGGCGGGGGCAGCGAAGTTGCTCTTGCGAGACGGTCTTGCAGTGCAACTTTTCGGCGTGTGTGTTTTATAAGGGAAAGGGGAGTTTCGGCGTTGTGATCTTGCACGTGTGATCGCAAGTGTAATATTAGCGGTGTAAGGGTAGGCTGTTCCCTTTTTTTTCTTTGCTTATTCACTTTCAAAATTAATCTTTTAAAGTTTTTTTTTCAGAATTCAGAGATATAATGGATGAATGCCAGTGATAATGATAATGGTTATATCGACAACAGCAGTGATGATGATGATGATGATGATGATGATGCGAATGATAATGATAATAATAATAAGAGTACTAATAGTAATAATAACAATATTAATGATAATAGTAATAATAACAATAATAATGATGATAATAATAACGATAATAATAACAAAAATAACAATTACAACATTGATACTAATAAAACCAATAGTGATGATAATAATAATTATAATAATAATAATGATCATAATAAAACAATTATAAAGATGATGATAATTCTAAAAATACTAGAAGAATGCAAACGAAAAAACAAACAGGCAAGAGGAGCATAATAATATTCTAATGTAACACTGATGAGAAAAAAGAAATTAAATTCCATGTGATTTCATGCTTATTCTAACGCTCATTTTATTTCTCACTAACTATCTTTTAAAGAATCAAAATTATTTTTATGTGTAGTCTTTTGATTTGACGGACAAGTGGAGGTTAAAAACGAAGCCATATTACAAATGAAAAATGACTCGCACTTTTTTTTTCTTTTTTTTCTTTTTTTTTTACCCAAGCGGCTATTGTAAGCATTGTTTACTTATGAACTTTTCCGCCGTGATTAAATGATTAAATGATTATCCCTCCTATTGTGACCGTGTTTCTGCGAACAAAGAAAATATATCTTTAACCTGCCCCGAACTTATCCTATCATACAAAAGATAAATAAAACATGAAAAGAAAATCTAAATAAAATGAAGAGATGGGAAAAAAAAAGTTGAATCTAAAAGTAAAACATTACTCAAACTTTCCTAAAATCATATCAGATCTAATCTCACGAACTGAGTTTCCTTAGAAGGTCATGAAGAATCGAGTTCCGAGAAGCACAAGAAATGACGCTCAATAACTTTTACGGTTGGCCTATAAGTCGTAACAAATAAACCTTTAACAAAACGTCTATAATTCTTTTCTTTAACAATCTATAAAACAAGGATCATCTCGTGGCTTTGAAGTCGGTGGTTTCTATGGTAGCGAGGATGTTGCTGAGGGTTGGGTAACAGCTTGAAAAGGATGATAAGGATAAAAATGATAGTGATGATGGTGATGATAATGTGATGATGATGATGATGGTGATGATGAGTATGAGGGTGAGGATGAGGATGATGATGATGATGATGATCGTGATGGTGATGATGATGATGATGAGGATGATGATGATGATGATCGTGATGGTGATGATGATGATGATGATGATGATGATGATCGTGATGGTGATGATGATGAGGATGATGATGATGATAATAATAACAATAACAATGATAATAGTAATGATAATGATAGAAATAATCATTTTTATATTAATAATAATGATAATGATAAATA
>BOPN01000382.1:272186-274686 GCA_017312705.2 Penaeus japonicus
TCTAATCGGGACTCCCTCCACCTACACTGTAATCGGGACAGTCTACCTACGCCCTAATCGGGACTCCCATCACCTACACTGTAATCGGGACAGTCTACCCACGCTCTAATCGGGACTCCCATCACCTACACTGTAATCGGAACAGTCTACCCACGCTCTAATCGGGACTCCCTCCACCTACACTGTAATCGGGACAGTCTACCCACGCTCCAATCGGGACTCCCATCACCTACACTGTAATCGGGGCAGTCTACCCACGCTCTAATCGGGACTCCCATCACCTACACTGTAATCGGAACAGTCTACCCACGCTCTAATCGGGACTCCCTCCACCTACACTGTAATCGGGACAGTCTACCCACGCTCTAATCGGGACTCCCATCACCTACACTGTAATCGGGACAGTCTACCCACTCTCTAATAGGGACTCCCATCACCTACACTGTAATCGGGTAGTCTACCCACGCTCTAATCGGGACTCCCTCCACCTACACTGTAATCGGGACAGTCTACCCACGCTCTAATAGGGACTCCCATCACCTACACTGTAATCGGGACAGTCTACCCACCCTCTAATCGGGACTCCCTCCACCTACACTGTAATCGGGTAGTCTACCCACGCTCTAATCGGGACTCCCTCCACCTACACTGTAATCGGGACAGTCTACCCACGCTCCAATCGGGACTCCCATCACCTACACTGTAATCGGGGCAGTCTACCCACGCTGTAATCAGCACCCCTCCTCCTCAACGTTATAATCGCCCCAGCCTTTCCCAAGCTGTAATCGGGTCCCCCTCCACCCATCACCGTAATCGGGCCCCTCCCTTTCGCTGTAATCGGGACACCCCCCTCCCAATCCTCTCCTTTCTATCAGCTGCAAATGAGGACGATAACAACCAGAAGGAATCCCTTTCGCCGTGCCAAATAATCAGCTGATCACAAAGAGAGTCATTTAGGGGATCGGAGACTAGGTGTTGCTGCGGGTTTGTTTGTGATTTTGTGTTTATCTACGTACTTGTTTGTTTCTCTCTGTCTCTGTCTCTGTCTCTGTCTCTGTCTCTGTCTCTCTCGCTCTGTGTGTGTGTGTGCTTGTACCTACTTATGTAGGTACATATATTTGTAATTAGGTTGAGTTAATGCGTTTGTGTGTTTATACATCTTTGAGTGAATCAACCTTAACAACTAAAAAACCGCACTAAATCACACGTTCCGAAAGACCTATGAAATTATAAAAAGGACTGAAAAAAAAGATCAAAACATCCACCCGATTACAGCTGGAAGAGCAGGTTTTTGCAAGTACAATGCCTCGTTTATGATTCTGCATACCTTTGTTACCGGTCTTTTGTGTGGTTCTCAGTTTTGCATTCCAGTACAATGGAACCACTAAAAAAAGTCATTGCTTTGGACTCCCGACCGATGCCTGTTTATTTGCAACGTTTATAGTTATGTGCTCGCAGGAATATTTGCATGGATTGGTATTTTTTCGACTTGTAGTAAATTTTGGGGATTCGGGTGATTGCATTGAGTGAAAACCTGTGTTAAATCGAGAAGGAATGTTTAGGACACCAAGACTTATGGAGGTTTGAGCTTGCATTATGATTGTTGTGAAAGGTAAGCGTCGAAATCTATAACACTAGGCTGTATACCTTTCCTCAAACGGCTGTATTTCTATCAGATATTTTTGTCATACTTTCCCGTACAACGTTAACTCAACCAAACATCTGGCGTAAAACCTAACAAACAATTTTCCTATTGTACAATCATCGAGAGAGGGAGAAAAATTAATATTTTCCTAAACACACAAACCTTGATGGATGAATGTATCACAAAATAATTCATTTCCACCCCTCGCTAAAAGAAAAATAGAATAAACAAAGTTAAAAGAAAATATAACAAGGATGATAAAACAGACTGCCCCCCCCCAAAAAAAAAAAAGTTCTCATGAATTTTCTTAAGAATTAATTACGCTTTCTTCAGTGAATTACTTCCTTCACCTTTGTCTCTGAAATTCCAAAAATCGCCAAATTATAAAGGATTCTGTTATCTTTGCGAGTGCCTGACCATTCGCGGACGGACTATTTAGAGAAAATAATATTCTTTGTGGACTTTCTAATACGTGCCTTTCTTGTGAATTGCTTGATTGAGAGAGAGATACTGAGTGAGTGAGTGAGTGAGTGTATGTGTGTATGTGTGTGTGTGTGTGTGTGTGTGTGTGTGTGTGTGTGTGTGAGAGAGAGAGAGAGAGAGAGAGAGAGAGAGAGAGAGAGAGAGAGAGAGAGAGAGAGAGAGAGAAAGAGTGAAAGAGAGAAAGAGAAAAATAGAGAGAGATAAATAGAAAAATAGAGAGAGAAAGAAAGAGAGAGAGAGAGAGAGAGAGAGAGAGAGAGAGAGAGAGAGAGAGAGAGAGAGAGAGAGAGAGAGAGAGAGAGAGAGAGAGAGAGAGAGAGAGAGAGAGAGAGAGAGAGAGAGAGAAAGAGAGAGAGAGAAAGAGAAAAATAG
>BOPN01000382.1:307186-312186 GCA_017312705.2 Penaeus japonicus
TGCCATATAAGTGTTCTTTCTTTTCATTACTTCGGTGCCTTTATTTTGTCCTGAATGCATCCTTTCTTCGCTACAATCTCAGGATACGGTCTCTGCACACCAAAGGCCCAGAAACTTATCTTTGTGAGACATCCTCCTTTACTTTTCTCTCCGAGATTTTACAATACCTGGAATTATCTGTGTTCCCTATTCCCAGGGGGCGCTGGTTTCTTTACATACTGGAGGATTACTTTCTTAAAGAACGCTGTTATTGTAGTTTATGACATTTTTTTTTTTTGTCTTCAAAGCACCGTGTATGAGATATATGTTGCAATGAATGTTTGTGTACATACATATATACGTATATATACACATTACATAAACATAGAGGATAGCCTTTGTTTCTACCTTGGTCTTTCTAAGAATCAATCTTGAAATGTTACAACAAAAATATATCTTGAAAAATGAAAAACAAAACATATAAACAATAATAACAACAGCAGTACAACACAGTACATAATCATGACAGAAATACAATAGTTCAGAACATATAAAAAAAGACTTATTGATAAAACTGCCAATATATCTTAGCTATAAGATATAATAGTCCTGAAACAATTTGCAGAAATGGATTACTTAAGGTGACAAGGAGCGTCGTCTTGAATTATGAGGCTGTAATCCCCAGATCCTCGAAGGCTTCTGGAATAATCGCCAATTAAGTGAATGGGTGAAATATGAGAAGACCTGTGACAAGTTCCGGGGAAAGAGGAGCTCCTGCCAAGACTCCATGAGCGCTAGGATTATCTCAGCACCTGCTACTGTCGCTGTGAAGGCACGCGTACTTGGCAGTGCTAGTAGCAACTGGAAGGCTGCTCATAACAGCGCTGTGTATTGGTACAACCTGGTACACGGTGCGGTATCTGACATGACACAGTGTCGTTGCTCTGATGATGTGGATTAGGTTTGACATTGACGTGAGACATGTGTATTGTGAATGACATGCTAATACCGACAGTCCAGTGATTTTCATTATTGGTACGTTCAGTCGCAGGTAATTGCTTGAAAATTAATGACTTTACACTTCACACTCACTTACCCCGCCGCCCAGATTCCCATCCATCAGTAACGAAACTGTGAATGAATACTGTACTGAAAGATAATTCAAAAGTGTCTAGACACACGATTACATGAAAAGTAGTAATATAAACACACAGAGAACAAAATCCATCCGACATATCTCACAAAAAAAAAACATTTATCACCAGAAAAAAAGCGAAATTCTTCCTCCACTGACTACATACAATCGGAAAATATCTCGCGGGAAAGGAAACAGTAGCACATTTACCGCCACACAAATTTCAGCCGAACGAATGAATATCCGCAGAGCAAATCCAGAGATATAGGAGAGCATTCACTCTGAGGTACGCCATCACTTTAGCCGGACCCTAGAGCAGCGCAAGGAATTTATCCCAGACGTGAGAAAAAGTTAGATCTATATGGGGGTCACAACCAGAGCCAAGGAGCCCGACCAGAACATCCCACCGACAGGTATTGCCAAAGTATAAAGATCTACGGTGGGATCTTGCAATCCCGCGGATTACGGTTTTCGGGTAATTGTCTCGGGAAGCAAGCCAGTGACGAGATGGAACGTCTCTCGTGATGCATTTAGTGATTACTTGTGGACACCGCAGGGAGGGATCATCTTGGAATATCCCACGGACGAGAGGGATCATCTCGTGATCATCTCACTCGAGGATTTTCATCCCCATATATGGTATCCTTCTGGATCATCCATTCAATTCATACGCGGCATCAGCGCCCGTGTATGATTATATATGTATGTGTGTGTGTGTGTGTGTGTGTGTGTGTGTGTGTGTGTGTGTGTGTGTGTGTGTGTGTGTGTGTGTGTGTGTGTGTGTGTGTGTGTGTGTGTGTGCGCGCGCGCGAGCGTCCCTGAACGAGGCGAGAGCCATGACAGCGCTCCGGCAGGGACGAGATAATAAGATAAATCTCCCCGTCCACCTAGGATACCGATAAACGAGCGGCACCAATCATCACGTCCGAGCCAGATGGTGCCAGGTGCCTCGCGGGGCCGCCGGCGCTCCCCGCGGCCCAGCCATTGCCTCCACTCGCGCCGACCTCGCTCACGGACACACGGCTAACATTATGGCAAGAGGGCAGAGACAATAAATGCACATCTCATGACGCCTGCCAGATGGCAAATGCCACTAAGGTGAACAATAATAGACATCAGAGCTACTTGGCGTAACAAAGGAACGGCCCTGCTCCGCATTATGGGTTTAAAGCTGCCCGGCGTCGCTCCTCCCTGGGACTTCCTCGCGGCCACCTCTCCTCGCCTCCTACCCTCCTGTTGTCGTCCTCGGAGCCTGCCATGCCTGCGTGAAGGATCCTGGGAAATCGAAGGCCCGAACGTCCACGTGGATGAGTCGCGAGGGCCCCGCCATTACCTGAGGGACGTCGCCATCTTGCTTGTGTAGTAGAGGATGCACGCACTCAAAAACCCAGATGCTTTTGCATTTTACTGACTCTCTTTCCATAGAAATTGGCTTGATTTTTCGATTTCTTTAAGCCATTAACGATAAAAAAACACGCAGATCCAATAACACTTACCTCATACACCGTAAGATCAGTAAAGTTGACAAGATTCTAACTCAGAAAGAAGTCACACATCCTTCAATTTCAAAATAAAATTCGAAAAAATTACGTTCTCCCGTAAAAAAAGATAAAGAAAGAGAAAAGAAAATGATAGCCATAATCATCGTCCACAGCAACAGATCAATACACTCTGCTTATGTGTTGCTACATACTTACGGAAAAAGTCGTAAGCAGCTGTTACTTATTCATCTCTTCCTGGAATTTCAGAGTGTGCGACGTGAAGGCGCCATTCGCACAACAAACACTATGCAACAGTCAACTGATGGAGCCTTCTTACCTGGAAAGAGAAACAAATATACATATAAGTAGTTTGTATAAACCTAATAAGGGGAAATCATATTCAAATCTGTAAACTACTACTACTACTACTAAAAAAAAAAAAAAAAAAAAAAAAAAAAAAATATATATATATATATATATATATATATATATATATATATATATATATATATACAATCTATTGGTCATTGTCATGATTTTCATTCTCATTATCATTCTTATCATCATTACTATCATCATTGTTATGCATATTATTATCATTGTTATGTATATCATTATTATTGTTGCCATGAATATTATCGTTACCACCGTTATTAATATCCTTATTATCATTGTTATGAATAGCATTATCATGATTATTATTATCATGATCAATATTGTTATTGTTGCTGTTATAATTGTTATCATCTTCGTAAAAATCAGCATTACCCTTATCATAGTTTACAGTACCCAAAAATACCCATATATCAATAAAAAAAAAAGTTAAAAAAAATATATATAAAAAATTCACACAAAGTACAAATCCACGCGATACACCCCCCCCCCCTTTCCTATTGAAAATCACCTACGAAAATCCCCCATAGAAATTTCCATCATTAACGCCGTGATTATGGTAGCATTACACGTCTTCCGACTTGGAAAGAGCGCTAATCAGGTAATCACGATCTCAATCTTGATCAATTTGCTTAGATGATGATACGAGGAGCAATATCTTCGGAATTAGGGGATCGATCGACGTGCGTGCGTGGGCATGTGTCTGTGCATGTGTGAAGGTACGTATGTAGGTATTTAAGTGTATATGTAAGTGTGTGTATGTATTTGTATATGTATATGTATATGTATACATATATACATATATATATATATATATATATATATATATATATATATATATATATATATATATATATATATATATATATATATATATATATATATAGATATAATATATATATATATATATATATATATATATATATATATATATATATATATATATATATAGACACACACACACACACACACACACACACACACACACACACACACACACACACACACACACACACACACACACACACACACACACACACACCGCATGAAACACTTTTCCATTTATCATGCAGCCGACCAAAAGATACAAACCGGACAATACACACACACACACGCCCACAAGAACTTCGATATCAGAACTTCCTAAAACACTCCGCCAGGCTCATCTTTATTATCCCGCAAAGTGCCACGGGCCGAAGTCGGAGGCCGGCGGAGATGCCTGCAAGCACAAGTTTGCCATAACTTAGGGGTCCATCGCTGATTGCATGCAGTCAAGGTGGGTCCCGGCTTCTTACGACCTATATAAAGTTTATCGCTCCATATCATTCTTAAGAGGATCGTCTCTTTTTGAGGGGAAGTGATTGTGGGGGGGGGGGGGGGCGATGGGAGGAAGGGAGGGGGGGGGGGGGGGGGGGGGGGGGTGATTGTAAAGTATTGGAGATTCATTAATATGATTTGATTTACGATTCACCTTCTTTGTCTTTGTTTGAATCTATCTACAGACTACTGTTGTTTAATCTTTTTTTCTTTCTCTCTCTCTCTCTCTCTCTCTCTCTCTCTCTCTCTCTCTCTCTCTCTCTCTCTCTCTCTCTCTCTCTCTCTCCCTCTCCCTCTCTCTCTCCCTCTATTCTCAGCCTCCTAAATATTTACTTCGCATAGAAAGATATAACATAACAATAACATACCACTGAAATACCTATGCAAAAAAAAAAAAAAAAAATCCAATCTCACCCTGAAATTGGTGCTTTCTAGCTGAACATAGAACTACGTCATCTGATCCAAATACAGGTGTTCAAATAAACTGCGTAATATATATGGAATCCGGCCAATGACCTTATACATTCGTTTTTTTGTTTTTGTAACTTTTTAAATGTAACTGGTGCGTATCTCGTATCTCGTTTGTACAAAAAGAAATCATCAAACTATTTTAGAATAAAAACACTTTCGCTTTTTCATACTTTATCCTATCTATTAATCATGTGTATTTTTTTTTAACTTCATGCAGAATCAAC
>BOPN01000382.1:317186-322186 GCA_017312705.2 Penaeus japonicus
GTCATTTCATATTTTCCTTGCATATTGGAGTCTCAACGAGTATGATATCATTAGTATTGGAAGGTTAAATGAATAACGAAGAATAACTAAAGACCTTATAACTTCTTATTACAACCATTATCAATATAAGTTTCATCAGAATTTCCTATCTAAAAATCTGAATCATATATAAATACTTTTCATATATTTGTTCATTTCATTTTTTTCTGAATCCTTTGGTGTTCTGGTCTGATCCCCTTCTTGCATATATATTCAGAAAAAAATTCGATGAGACGCAATTGCAGCCAGAACTCGCACCACAGGGCGTCCCTAGTTACAGGAAATTGGCTCAACGTAATCTAACCTTGACCTTATCCCTTCCCCAGCAAGAGAAGGAGGAAGAGAAACCTAGGAAATGGAACCTGCAATTAAACCCTTAGTGGTTTATGAACACTAAACAAAAGGGTTAAATCGTCTGAGGGCTTCCTTGCACCCACCTCGCTCGGTTGCTTGCGTTGGGGAAAGAGTTTCTTGTATTCAAATACGGATTGTGGACTCTGCGGAAGTGACTTCTTCTCTACATTGGTGACTCATGCAGTATTGGTAAGCAGGGTTGTGATATACATACATACATTTCATACATACGTACATACATACATACATACTGTACATACATACACACGCACGCACACGCACACACACACAAACACACACACACATATATATATGTGTGTATGTGTGTTTGTGTTTGTGTTTGTGTGTGTGAAAAAGAGAAAAGCAGACGATAAGATAAATCATAAGTAAATTGAAAATTCTCAGCTTGCGCTTAAAAGCAAACACTTCAATGAAAAAGGCAACTCATCAAAAACCTCCCTCTATGTCATCTCATCAAACTCACCAAACAACAACAAAAAGACACACTAACATATAACCTATTACAAGCATGGAAGAAAAGACAGACCTCAATGAAAGTAGACAAAAGGGAAAAGCCAAACAAAGAGCAAAGGTCACAGAATCATTAACCCTAAACCTTCTGCTGCAAATTCCCATTGTTCTTGCAATACAGGAGTCTCACTCGAAAAAGACAGACTCCATGTAAACCTGTCACTTACCAAACCCACACACCCACAAAAACACAGACACTCCCAGACACACACACACAAACACACAAACCTTACTTTACCAAGTCACACAATATATTCTACACAGACCTGCCATATCCCAGTGCTGTACCTACTCTCTGTTTAGGACAGCACAAATTTTTATTTTTTTGGCTACCTATACTCACTGTCCATTACATTATACTTACACATAAAATCCATCACAATATTTAATTCAAATGTTATACATTCAATAAAAGAAAATTCATTATCATCATTATCATTATTATTATCATAAACAGTAGTGATGTTGTTTTTTATCATAATCATTATCATTACTATTATCATTACCATCGTTATCATCATCAGCAATATCATCATTAATCATTACCATAATCAGAATAACGATAATTATCATTATCATCAATATTACCATTCTCAGTAGTAATGGCAGCAATGGCAAAGGCGATAGCAGAAGGGTAGGAGTAAGAAAAATGATGGTATAGATGACGATGAAAATGATGATGATGATGGTGATAATGATGATGATGATGGTAATGATGATGATGATGATGTGATGATAAGGATAATTATGATGATGGTGATGTGATGTAATAATAAATAATGATAATAAGAACAATAACAACAATAGAACAATGATAACAATGTTGATAATGACAACAATAATAATAATATCAATAATAATGATATGATAATGCTAATAGTGAGCAAGATCAAAATAAAAATTATTATAATGATAACAAAAATTATATTAACATATTTATGAAGCACCTGAAGTAACCAAAAACAACACCAATAAACATAATGATAATGGTAAAAATAAAAATAATGATAACGATAACAATAACAACAGCAAAAATAACAGTCACGAAAAATATAAAACATATAATGATAATGATCATTATTACGATACTGATAACAATAGATTAATGCAATAATAGCAATATTAATGGTAACAATAACAACATAAATACTGGCTACAGAGAAAAAAAATAAAAAAACAAAAATAAGATTAATGATATTAAAAAAAAATGTTTTTAATATTTTCATTATCGTAATGATACCCCCCCCCCCATCAAAATAAACATAACTATAAAAAGATAAATAGAACTGTTTTAAAAAAATGAAATAAAACTGTGACAACGTGAATATCCTTTATAATCACTTTGCCAAAACCTCCAACCTTTATTAAAATAGAGCCAAGGTATGTGTGCAGGATAATCTCGCTACTATATTCCCTCGCTAATATATAACGGTTAATGAAATGTCTTGATTATTAAGTACCAAAATCAAGTACTGCGGTACATGCCTATCATAGCTTAATGAGAAGTCTTTATGATTTTTTTTTTTTTTTTTTTTTTTTTAAGAAAATAAGGTTAAGAGTTTCTCTTCTATCGTTTTATTATCATCCTCTATATCCGCAAAATTTTCATTATCAACTGTTATTCTTATTTTTGACACCGTTATTACAATTTTCTTCGTCATTACATAATCCTTACTTTAATTGCAATTTTTCTTGTAATTTTCATTATAACTGTATCATTACTAAGAATCGTCATCATCATTAACATCATTATTAATATATACAGTCTATTTCTTTTTACTTTATCATCCCCATCATCCCATTTCTTTATACTCCATGCTTACTTGTTTATATTCCATGCTCACAATCACTTTTTTTTTACCAAATCCTAAAAAAGAAAAGATAATAAAATAAAAATCTGCAATGCAATTTCCAAATCACTCGCCCGCCGTTCTGACCTTTCGCGGAAATTGGCATTGCACGCAGACTAACGGCGCGATCCCCACTCGGCTAGTCTCTCACTCGCCTATTCTGTTGTTCGTACATTGAATCTCTCCTGTTTTCCGTTTTTTCTTTCTTTCTTTTTTTCTTTGTTTTTGCTAGTATGCTTCGAAAAGAGGGCTTTCGGTAATTTAAGTGTTTATGTGAATGTCCTCTTAAGCCTTTTGGCATAAAGTTCTCCATATTGGTATATATGATAATTATTAACCAATAACAAAAACAACAAATCAGAATGCTATATACAATACACACGTTTCGATCACAAGTCATTATTTCAACTTGACTTCTGTATTCTGCATTCCCCTAATGTTGAGGGAGACTCTCCTACTTACATCAAAGTAATTAGATAAACAACAAAGTAGTCTGTTACTCAACGTATCCACATTTTTTTTTTTTTTTCTTATTGACTGTTTCCAAAGCCAGCGCTTTCTGAATTCTACATTCCCCAAATATTTTGACTTCTATGCTCAGTAGTCGTTGAGTAGTTCCTTCACCGCAATCCTATATGACGAAAAAAATAGAAAAGAAAAGAAAAAAAAAAACTTCCATCCTTGCCCTTCTGACCTCCTCCCCCTACCCTTACTTTCCCCCTCCCCCTCCCCCGCCAAGCCCTAGCCCGCTCCGCCACCCCCTCTCCCCCGAGCGATCCTACCCTGGCGTTCCTTCAAACATTCACATTTCCATTTCGTCAATCCTTCATATTGGATTCTCGGAAGATATGAGCAGGATCTCCCAACTGATGTGGACTGGACGAAGTAATTTTGAGAGTTCCCGGAATTCCAAGATTCGCATGTTGTCGAGGGAAAGAACATTCGTAAGATTTCCTTGATTTTTTTTTCTTTATGAGGGGGATGGGGAGGGGGGGGGTATGTTAATATTGTTTGAGATATTCATAACTTTTTTTTGTGCTTGTTTGTGTGTGTGATTTTAAGTCTCTGCCTCTCGCCTTTTTTGTATTTGATAACCTGATTCTTTTAACTAACACTCCCTCTCTCTCTCTGTATTTGTTTACCTGACTCTTTTACTAACAAATACTTTTTCCTCTCTCTCTCTCTCTACCTCTCTCTCTCTCTCTCTCTCTCTCTCTCTCTCTCTCTCTCTCTCTCTCTCTCTCTCTCTCTCTCTCTCTCTCTCTCTCTCTCTTTCTCTGTATGTGTGTGGGTGGGTGTACCTTCTCTCCCTCTATCACTACGCCATGCTCTACAGAATAATAAACAGTATATGGAAAAGGCAACAAAATTCAATTATGCTCCATTACCTCATCAAACGCCATCTCTCGCTCTCGCTCTCCCTCTCCCTTTCCCTCTCCTTGTCCCTCTCGCTCTCCCTCTTCCTCTCCCTCTCGCTCTCCCTTTCGCTCTCGCTCTTTCTCTTGCTCTTACTCCCGATCTCCCTCTCCCTCACTATTTCCTATTTCCGTGCCTCTCTGTTCCTATCACAGCCAAAGGGAAATATACATGTGAATGGAAAAGCAGGACATAATTACGAGGCTTTGCTACGGAAGAGTAGTCGTAACTTGTATGACTTCTAAATCATTCTCGGCGCTTGGAATACGAATTCAAGCCTGAGGGAAAAGAGGATCAGGTAGGCTTTTTTATGCTCTTATTATTTCATAAGAATATTATACGGTTTTTTCTTGGTGTAGTATGGATGTGTAAGCGCGTACACACACACATACACACATACACACACACACACACACACACACACACACACACACACACACACACACACACACACACACACAATCACCCCCTCCCCCCACATACACACACAAATACATACAAACACGCACTCAAGAGTCTTCATGCAACAGGAAGCACAGCCACCATTGAACTTCCCCCTCCCCCTCCCCCTCCCCTCCCCCCAACACAACCATCATCATGAAAGGAAAATTGTGTCGGGCGGAGCCTTTGAGAATAACTTCTTAATAGTTTCTGGAAATATGAAGTTTTAATGTGTTTGGCTGCCTACACATTCTACAAGTGTTTCCAGGGGGACTGAGGAGAGCCTGCCTTTTCCTCGAAGATAAAACCGAGACTCTAGAATTCTACTTCTTTTGATAAGATGTCTGTTATTGCAGTCTCGAGTTCGGA
>BOPN01000382.1:339686-342186 GCA_017312705.2 Penaeus japonicus
TCACCGCTGACTGAATCCTATTGAGACTGGGCGTCCCTGGTACCCGTCGCCCCTCGCCTTGTCCCTGACTGTCTGATCTCCAGGGGCGGGGAGGACTTAGGGTGGAGGGAGGAGGACGGGGTGGGGAAGGGGAAGGGAAGGGAGAGTAGGGAGGGGAGAAAGGAGGAGGAGGAGGTGGAGGAGGAGGTAAAGCTGAAGTATGATGATGATGATGATGATGATGATGATGATGATGATGATGATAAGGAGGAGGAGGAGGAGGAGGAGGAGGAGGAGGAGGACGAGAAAGAGGAATAATGAGAGATGGAGGAAGAAGCACCGGCGGTTCTCCAGAGACCGTGTCTTTGTCGCAAGGAGGTGGCCATTATGTACGTCCTACTTCTTCACCAGATTACGAGGCAAGAATCAAGCGGGTGAGGATAATCCGGTCTTAAACGGGAGCGCGGCCTGCCAGCACAACGAACGGCCTGCACGTCGTTGAGGGATGGGGGGTGGGGGGGGGGGCATCCAGGATCTGTACATGGATGCCGAAAAACTTGGACGCGACAGGAGATGAGGAAGAAGAAGGATGTTCATGTAGCCAAACGGAGTCACGATTGCACTTCCCAGAAAACATTTGATGGCCCTCCAAGCGGTGCCACGGGTATCGGCACGCCTTTTCCCCTCGACGAAATCTCTCTCCCACCCAAGCTGCGTCCGGCCGAAAATGGGAGGTTTCGTTTGTCTGCGGCGGTTCGGTTCGGCAGTGCTCAGGAAGAACCACCTGTTGCCTGCTCACTCGTGCATGACCCGGTGAAGCATTGCCTGACCCCAATCGCACTTCCTTAGAAATAGAGGAGACTTTGGGTTGTGGGTTTGTGCGCGTATATATAGGTGTGCATTAAACGAAAGCTCTAATTGAATGCACCGTTAATGAGTGAGAAAGAAGGAGAGAGAGAGAGAGAGAGAGAGAGAGAGAGAGAGAGAGAGAGAGAGAGAGAGGGAGAGAGAGAAAGCCAGACAGAAAGAGAGAGAGAGACAAAGTCAGACAGAAGGAGAGAGAGAAATACACACAAAGACAAACAAACAGAAAGAGAGAGAGAGAACTGCAAACTATTCCTAAATCAAGAATTTACGAATGCAACTCGTCATGGTTAAAAATGCAACAGCAAGACTCACCAAAACAATTTCAAAGGAAAATGAACACGATAAAAAAGGTAAAAAAAAAAACAAAAAACAAAAACAAAAGACAGGCGACGTAAGCACAACGGGATTAAGATCAAAATCTTCGCATCAGAATCTCATTTGACATTGCAACGAAAAGTTAATTGCATGCCAATCCCGAGAGAAAGGAACCGTTGACGCAAAGCACATATTGCACTTGTTATGAGGTCACTGATCCAACATATAAACTTTCTTGCCGGTAATAACTTCAATTCCGCCATGACGTTTCCTAATATTGTTGGGAAAGTTTTTCATTATGTCTATTCTATGGAGCTATAAATAAGTGTAGATATACTAGAAATGCTCGGATGTAAATAGAATACACACAGATATACATACATTAAAAAAAACGTATACAGAAACATACACGAAACAAAATACTCACACACGAAGCAAAGCACACACACACACACAAAGACATCCACACAAACACGCACATAAACACACACACACACACACACACACACACACACACACACACACACACACACACACACACACACACACACACACACACACACACACACACACACACTCATTCTATGACCACTCCAAGATTTCTTGAGGATCGAATCTCTTGACCTCGCGAAAACACAAAGCAAGCCACGTCCTTTGAATTAGTGGAGTGTGTCAATGAAAGGAAGAAGATTCTTTGTTAAAGTGGATTGATATATCGCTCTTGGTTTTGCAAAGATAGGAAGCAACTTAACTCTCAATAAAAGATCAATAAGAAACGCAATAAATATTACCTTTCCTTTGAATTCAACATTTTCTGTGATCTTTTCCTTTGACTAATTTTGAAATCTAAAACGTTTGGTCAATTAAAAGTTGCCAAATTCTTTGATGCATTGAATGGAATATCAGTTCATTTTCCCGACACTCTGCCATGCGAGCAAGAATGGAACGGAGACACGTGGAAAAAATATCGAAATCAGACAAAGCCTTTCCCAAGACTTTTTTTCTTGCCGAACTTCAGAGAGAAAATTCCTTATCGCCAATTAAGTTTCTTCATATCCTGAAAAAAAGGTTGGTATCTGAAGGCAAATCCAGACGTTGCTTATACTTTTTAATGACATTTCTTATCTGTTCCTCAATTCCATTTACTATTCTTATCTTACGCTTTCATTTTTACTTTTTACTTATTTTTCGTCACTATTTTTTAAGTAAGACATTCTTTTTATAATCAAAGCTTAATATCAGTATCAAAGTCGACACTCGATGATATCAATAATGATAATAATAATGATGATGATAATAACAATGATAGCAATTAATAATAACAATGATAATGATAGTA
>BOPN01000382.1:354686-359686 GCA_017312705.2 Penaeus japonicus
ATCTTGAGTTTTTATCGATAAATCTCAAAATCTCTATGTTCCTGGCAAGTTACTATCAGAAGTTTGACGGGGAGGGTTTTAAAGGACACCATGCAAAGTTCCTATCTTACCCGGCGGCTGATTCTTAAGGGTCCCTGACAGGGCGACTTACGCGAATGCCACACCGCCTCTCGGGGCCACATCCACGAACGATGCAAACTTACGCTGAGGTCTACGTTGCGCCGATCCACAGGGCTACTTACACGAATGCTATACAAAGTAGCAGGATTTAAAAGAACGCTACAACGCATTATGTGGCTACTAGGAGTGGATCGATTCACAGGGAGACTCATGCCAACGCTACGCTGCCTCAAGGGTCTAATTACACGAACACATAAACTTTAAATAGGACTTACGCTGTACCGACTCATGGGGCTACTTACACAGACGCTACACCGGCCTTCAAACTTATTAAGAGGCACTATCCATGCACTATAATCACACTGTTATACCACCCACCATTATATCTCGGCAGCCTTGAATGGATTCCAATCCACGATAATTCCTAGGAATTGCTGGGAATAATCCGATTGTGCAACACACAAAGAGGAATCGTTATAAAAGGATGAATCCCGTATCTTTTCCTTAACGAAAAAAAAAAGAATGTCAGACAGACTTCAAACAGATGCCTTTTCCCATTCTAAATCTGATACGTCTTGCGAAACTTTCCCTTCCAGAGACAAAGTCTGTCACGTTTCGGAAGTTTTTTTTTTTTTTTTTATAGTGGGGGTGCTTTTTTCTTTTTGGGAAATATTCTATTCCATTCCAGCAGGTCCATGCCATTATAAGAGTTTACTAAAAGAAAGAGAGCAATGAAAGTTTTTCCTCTTTATTTATTCATTATTTTTTTCCTCCTCGGCGAATTTGAAAAAAAAAATCCTATTCTTTTCTCTCCTCCTCAGTGCACTGTTGAAAAGAAATATCTTATTTCTATTTCCTTTTTCTCTCCTCCTCTCCCTCCTACGCGACCTATTTCAGGGTTTCAGAGCCGCGTTCATTCGACGTTGCGCAGAACAAATAGCCATCGGAGTCCAATTGTTCGGGAAGGAAGACACAATGGCAGCCGGGAACACTCACAGACATAATGGCGTCGGAGGACAAGACTCGTGGTCCAAGACGGCTCCCCGCCATGAAACATTTCCTGTAACGATGACCTTAGATGACCTACGAGACTTGAGGATTGGCCGGATTCATTTCCTCCGGGGCGACCTGGGTCATCCCGCGATGTCCTGTGATTTTACGATGAAAGCAAATGATTTTATAAGTGATCTGTGTGGCTTTATTGTCGTCTGGGGTGGCTTGGGTGATGTATCAGTATTATAAAAAAATGAAACATGGTAAGGTCCTTGATTTATCTATCTATCCTTATCTTTTTTGTGTGGTCGCATTTAACGTTTTAGTGAATGAAGTCTTCTCAATGGTGACTGGGATAATTTACCATGACCAGAGTATCAAAGTTATAATGAAAGTTATCTCAACCCTCGGCTGGTAAAGAGATATAGCCGTAACACAATGCTAACTCCTCCATCACCTTAAATACACACATAAAAACATTCCAGATAATCAGATATATCTTACTGTCAGTCTTAGAAGACCCTTTTTTTTAAATTGTGTATCAGAGTGAAATGGAACGTGTGATGATATATAAAATCAATTAAAAAATAAAACTCAAGACACCACTTCGTCTTTCCAGATGAAGAACCAAACTCATCGTACATCTCTCACAGCCATGTCGCTATCGGACTCTCAGGTTTGCGTTCGTCCCCGACTCGGCCAATGATCACTCACAGAGGAGAGGAATCATTAAATTTCCATCGTATCTAATAGCCACGGAATTGAATGGACTACGCTCCTTCTAGCCTCTGCGTTCAATCTTTTCTGTCCTGGGTTTTTGCACTTCCGCTACTTTTCTTAAATTTTAGTTCTTATGTTATCATCGTCTTAGTTTTTTCCCTATAGATTCTCTTTTTTTCTCATCTTTTCTCACCTTTCCCCCATTCCTCATTTTCATCTGTTTTTTTGTCTTTTCCTTTTCCTCTCCTTTTCTTTTTATTTCCATCATCTCTTCTTATTTTCATCTTCATCTAATTTTTCATTTTCATTTGTATCTCCTCTTTTTGTATTCCCATGTTCGTCTCCTCTTTGCATTTTTATTTCCTCAATTATGTCTTCCATCTATTTTTCCGTGTTCTCTTTCTTCACATTTCCCCTTTCCCTTTGCAATTCTCTCTTTCAATCTCTCCAATTTTTCCTTCCCTCTTTGAGACATCCAAGTGATCGGATATATTTTAACAAAAAATCGTCCATCACTTTCCATAACTTCGCTGAAGGTGACAGAATATGACAGCATTTGCATACACCACCCACCGACTTCTAATGACGATTGAGTTCTCTTCCAGACACAATGGAAAGAAGATAACATACTCCCTTAATTCCATATCAATAACTCAAGTGCTGTAGTAATTTTCATTCATGAAAGACAAATTCAATACATCACATGTCTGAAATGAAGGACGAAACGGTCATAGAAAAGGATAATTTTTCAAGAAAACGACTTCGCGGTGGCTGGCGTCTCTGTAAGGATTGTTTTTAAGCGACGCTTTCGCGAGTCTTTGGCTTTGTTGATGTTTTAACCAAACCTCTTTTTTTTTGCTCTGAGCCACCTCTACCTACACCTACTTCTACGACAGCCAACATCCCCTCCTTCTTCCTCTTTTCTCTCCATCTCCTCCTCCTCCTCCATCTTCTTCATCTCCCCGCCCCCTCCTCCTTCTCTTATACCACTACCACCACCCCCTCCTTCTAGATCCTCACGTCCCATTTCTCGTCCTCCTCCACCCCCACACCCCCCTCCCCCACCGCCTCCACCTCGTCTCAAGTCTAGCCGAACCTCTCCACTACAAATAGACGTCATTTAGCACCCTCTTCCGAAACCCAAGAAGACAAATCTCTGCGGTGTCTTGGGAGACGCGCGGACTTAATCGAGGGACAAATTTAAGCGAGACTCGTCGATCCTACAATCAAGAGTAGAGTTGTCGAGGAAGAAGATGTAACTCGGGGGAGAGGAGAGATACCATCTACTTGAGATGGTGTCGCGGCTCTGAGATTGAATATAAAAGATGAGCTGTGTGTCAGAAAGAAATGGAGCGTGTGATGATATGTAAAGTGGTTCTTGGGGAAAGCTGGAAAAGAAAGTCTTTGAGTTACTGTCAAAGGAGAAAAAACAAAGGTAAATATTATAAAGACGCCGGAGAAGATAACGGCATTATCAATAGGGCATTTTGACGACTGAAAGAACAATAATAATAATGATGATAATGATAATATCAATTCACATGTTAAATCATATCTAAGAAATATGAAGTTCTATTTAGATAACAACCTCATTTTAACAATTATCTAAAAATAAAAACTGAATATGAATATTCTACTTTCAGGTTATATATATATATATATATATATATATATATATATATATATATATATATATATACATATATATATTATATATACCTACAAACACACACATACACACACACACACACACACACACACACACACACACACACACACACACAGTTTCTCCCTTTTAATCCGGGCTTCTCCTAAGTTTATTGTGCGCCAACTTATGAACTTCCTCCTCGGGTGAAAACAAAGACAGCGATGGTAAAAAAAGGTGAAAAAAGTATTTTAGAACTTTCTGAAATGCATTCAGGCGGAATAGGAATAGTCGGGTCATTCTCTCCTTCTAACCCATCCCTGTTGTCTATGTATTTATTTGCCTTTATTAGCCTATTTCTGTCTGTTTTATTGCTCCTATCGTCACTGTCTTTTGGTTCGCTTTTCTGTCTCGATTTAGATTTCTGTACCATATTCTCTTCTCCCTCTCCCTCTCCCCCCCTCTCTCTTTCTACTTTAAAACAAAAGGAAAAACATATGAGAGAAGAGACGAGATTTACAAAGCTGCCACTGACAGTATCTACAGTATGTGCTGCAACAAATATATAATACAAAACAAACTATAGAAAAAAAATCACACACAAAATCATGTTCCCCGTAAAAAAAAGAAGAAAAAAAAAGAAAGAAAAAAAAAATCGAAAGATTTCATCATTGAACGATCCTCCACATCTGCAAATTACCTCAACAGACTCGACCATTCAACGACAATAATTCGGGGGTGAATAACCTGGCCATCAAATTCCGAAGCTTATGGTTTTCTCATGCAAAAGAGAGGATAAAAACCCAAGAGAAATTGACTTCCGTTAGAATATTACCGTATCAATTTTCTTTCTTTTTCTTCTTTTTCGTACGTTTTTTTTTCTTTCTTTTTTTGTCAATATTTTATCTAATTTTTCTTCTCCTTGGTTCTTTCTTGGATCGTTCTGCTTCTCCCAATCTCTAAGACTTACATCCTCTCTTCCCTTATTTCATTCGCCTTTTTTCTCTCTTGGATTGCCCTTTATCCTTCTCAAGAGCCAATCCCGTCGTGGCCAAGTGACAAGTGTGTGAAGCCGTCAATCAGGGGTCACTTGTTCGTCCTATGATCGGCATCTCGAGGGCTGACGGAACGAAAGAAAAAACATAAATACTCTGCTGTTAAAAAGCCTTCCCCGAAGTCTTAAATTAGATCTGGTAGGTAGAATTTTAGGAACAAACAAACATAGACACACACACACACATACACACACACACACACACTCACACACACGAATACGCACACATATACTCACTCAAATTCTCTTTCTCTCTCTCTCTCTCTCTCTCTCTCTCTCTCAAACGCACGTACACACACACACACACACACACACACACACACGCACACACATACACATACACACACACACACACAGGCATACTCATACCCTTAATTTCTGATAATGATGCTAATGATGAACATCATTTTTACTCTAATCATGTACTTCATTAAGAAAACATTTTCCTATCCCTTAATATTCCCTTCT